>JBBPTZ010000638.1:0-17321 GCA_038094315.1 Phylloporus cf. tubipes
GGCGCGGTGACCACCGTCGACTGTAAACGATTCCAGTAGGCACCTTCAAGACTGCCAGACAACGCACCGTTGAACAAACTGGCATTGAGGAGTAAACCACTGCCAACGAGGACTGCAACGAGACCTCCTCCCGCAAAAAAACGACCGGGACCGCCGCCTCCCTGAGCCCGTTGAAGCTGCTGTGCGAATCTTTTGAATGCCTCTTGGCTGTTCATTGCAGACAAGTTCGAAACCCGTTTCGGCACGCATTACTCGGCATGTCACGTGGTCACTACTCCTAAGGCCGGTGAATCCCGAATTCCTCACAAAAAAATGCACCTCCAAGGCGACGTCGCAAGCAGCGTGGTGGGTATTTTATTCTTGGATTTAATCTCATTTAATATATTTCCGTAGCTCGGTTGGATATCGATTGCGTGCTGGTGAGTTGTCCGAATGCGGTTAGACTCGGCGATGGCCGTTCATATTCCCGCAGGGTTATCGTCTACTCGCCGCAGATGATAGAAAACTATGCGCTGCAAAGTGGCGAGGGCTTATCTCTCCCCTTTGTCTACATATGGCTGCTGGGAGACGTGTGCAACCTGTGCGGCGCTGCTCTGGCACGACTGCTGCCTACCATGATCATCCTGGGTGTCTATGCAAGTACCCCGATATGGCTCTCGGCGGTTCATCTGACGACGTGGACAGTATACGTTGTGTGATTCCATATTGCTTTTCCAGGTATACTACTATCGATGGAAGCAGCGCTCGAGAATTCTGCTGCGGGAGGACAGTGTGACGGAGCAGACTTGCCTGCTGGGAGATAATGCCCTGGTGCACGGGTCAGAGAGCCGGAGCAGCGTGATAGCGGTGTTTACGCAGTACGCCATGGCTGTGTTGTTCGTGATGGCCACGGGGGTGATCGCGTATGTGATCGGTGGGTGCATAGAGCGGAAAGATGCCCCGCCGGACGCACCGCTGGAGTGGACGGTCCAGGTGCTAGGATGGATGAGTGCAGTGTCCTACCGTGAGTCGACGCTGAATAATGCGATGGTTTGCTGACGGTATTTTGCAGTCGGTGCACGGGTGCCACAGATCTGTGAGTGCGGTGATGGAAAGAGATCATGAACTGATGGTTCGCAGTCAAGAACATGAAGACGAGATGCGAGGGTCTTGCGCCGGGCTTATTTTTGTTTGCGATCCTCGGGAATGTGACGTATGCCATGTCGATTCTGGTGGTGTCGACCGGGCAGACGTACCTGACGCGGAACGGAAGCTGGCTTGCCGGTATGATGATCAATCCGGTGACTGTACACGCTGACTCTTTGTCCAGGGAGCACGTTGACGATCGTGTTGGACGTCGTGGTAGGTGATCCTTGGACTGGCCACGCAGGAACTGAGACTCGCCAGGTACTTTGTCAGTTCTTCTATTACGGGTTCGTGTCAGGTAGTCTATAGTGAGATTTGGCCGCGGGTGTGGGAATGCCTCGTTGTCTGTCCTCGTGTTCCGACACGTTGCTGCCCAAATCGCCTGTGGAGCTGCCTCGTGCTGGCCATCGTCGCGATGAGTAGTACATCGATAAAACATGTTGCACACTCGATCGCACTCGCTACATCGCCATGCTCTCTCGCCTCGACCGAAAACTCGTCGACATCGTCCTCTCCCGCTCATCCAGCACGTCGTCTTCTCCTCCCCCTCCCTACGACGACGTCCAGCCCATGTCCATATCACATCTCAGAGACGCCCTCGATGCCCTCGACTCGCAGATGGCCGCCCTCATCACTCACCGCCAGCAGCTTCAGTCCCATCTCGAGCAGGCAGTCCGCTCACAGTCCCCCATCTACCGTCTCCCCCACGAAATCCTCTCCTCCATATTCGTCACCGGCGTATGCCAGTCCGGCGATCAGGACACCCTCCTCGTATCCAGCCTCATGCTCGTATGCCACTACTGGAGGGACGTCGTCCTCGCTTCCCCACAACTCTGGGCAAACATCACCATCGGACCTCACGACTCCCTCCAAAAGGCCCGTTTCAAGCTCGCCCGCTCCAAATCCGTCCCCATCGACATCACCGTCGACTTTCCTCCCCGTACCGACACCGCCTCCAATGCCATGGAAAACGTCATCCGCGCCATGGATCTTCTCCGTCCCGCCCTCTGGCGGGCACGCTCGTTTCGTCTCAACGTACCCAACAGGCCACAGGCCCATGCCGCTCTCCTCCGCTGCAAAGAGGACGCCCCCCTCTTGGAATCCCTTTCCATCTGCATCTTCCACTCCATGCAAGAGGACCACCACTCGTCCCGCTGTCTCCCGCTCTTCAACGGCAACACGCCCCGTCTCCGCTCCTGTGCCTTCACCTCGTTCAACTTCGGTTGGGACAAGGGCGTCGTGTCTGGGTTACGCGTCCTACAGCTAGGCGGGTACTGGAACGGATTTGCTCCGTCTGCTGACAAACTCCTCGAGATGCTCCGTGGTTGTCCACTCCTCGAAGAACTCGCCATTCGCAACATGTCCGACATCGATCCGGACACGTTTGCGCAAGCCAAACTCGAGATCAGGACCGTCAAACTCCCTCGACTCGTCAAGGCTTCTTTTTATTACGCCGGAAACCTCCGCATCCAGTTGCTCCTCGGCCAGTTATCCTTTCCCGCCCTCGAATCCCTCGAGTTTTGCTATCTCGACAACGTCTCGCCCATCCTCGAGTTCCTCCGCCAACAGTCCCTCACCTCCCTCCCGCTTCGATATATGCGCATCGAGTCCAGCTTTTTCAATGAAGCCGAGCTCGTGAATTTATTGAAACGCCTCATGTCGATCACGACGCTCGAGCTGATCGACGTCGAGGACGCGTCAAGTTTCCTCCTCAAGGTAAGCATCTCCTCGTCTCCGACCCCCCCTCGTCTGAGCTCGCGCCGCCGCAGAACCTATCCACACCGCCCCCCGCGCACCCCTGGATCTGCCCGAAACTGGAACGCCTCAACGTCGATGGATGCACCAACTTGGAATGGGACGCCGTACGTCATCTGGTGGAATCCCGGCTCTCGGGCAAGTCGGTGCCGGTATCGACGTCGTCTGGAACGCGTGTGCTATCGAGCGCGTCGGCTTCGGCGCACGTGCATGCGCTTGCTGCGGGACGATGTGCGAGTCCGTTCCCTGCGCCCCGTCGGTTGACGTCGATCGATGTGACGCACTGTCACCAGATCAACAAGGAGATGGTGCAATGGCTCCGAATGTACGTGCGCGACGTGTGCTGTGACCCTGCCAAGGGTACTTGGGGGGAGGCCGTTCTCTCGTGATACCCCAATGTAGCTTATCAAACGGTCGTTTTCGGTCTCTGGATGTGTACATTATTTTCTTTTTTTCCCCCTACGATACCACGACGTTTCCGTTTTTACGATGCCTTGTTTATTCTGTATCAGTACATCGTTTCGTTCATCCTTGTCGCTTACGCTATCATTCATTGAGGTACGCCAACATGGCTCTCCGTCGCTCCTCCTCGCGTCTACGCGCCCTCGCGAACCCGCGTGTGCCCCTCCCGTCGACCATCTTCTTCCGACGCGTCTCCTCGGCGGCCTTGACGTGCGCCGCGAGAGCTGCAGCGTTGTGCGTGACGCGTTTACGCGGTCGTTTGATGGGACCTGGGCCGTGTGTCTTGGGTTTGAGGCCGATGCCGAGGCGGTCGGCTTTGAGGAGAGGTGTAAGTAAGGCGCGTTGGGCGGATGGGGAGGTAGGGCGAGGTTCTGGGATGGGACGTGCGAGTTCGGGGTCCGAGTCCGAGTCCGAGTCCGAGAGCGTGAGGTCGACGACCTCTTGCTCCCTCTCTTCCTTCTTCACCCCCTCCATCGTTGGCATCGACCCCGCACCAACGCCTAACCCCTCCCCCTCCCTCCACCCACACCTTTCCAACATCCCAAACCCCCTATTCGACGGGCCGATGTGCAGCCATACAGGGGGCTCGAAGCGGGGTTCGTCCGCCCGGGGTGGGGGGTCGCGCGTGAGGATATCTGCGAGAGACGGTGCGGGCGATGGGCACGGAGAAGGGGACGAGGCGAACCAGTTTGTGTGTGGGGTGTGGGGGAGGTGTTGGCGTTTCGGTGCTGGTGCTGGTGCCGGTGCTGGCTGAGATTGGGACGCGGGCACACGCAGGTTGAGGTCCGAGTTGGAGCGTCCGGGGGTAGGTGTGCCAGAACCCGAGGATCCTCGCGACTCGGTGTTAGCCTCCCCGCTCGTCGAGGTCAACGACCGATACCACGCTGCAGTCACCGTCCCCCCTCGACCCCGACCCCGACCCCGTTCTCCATCGCCAAACGACTCGGACGCCTCGGACGCACGCACGAATCGAGGTGCCGCACGCACGCGCCGCAGAGCCGACGACGCAGACTCTGTCACCCACGGATCCACCCCATCCCCGTTCCCGTCCCGCTCCTCGGTCGAGGGTCGTTGCCCCGTCTCGTACTCGAGTCGATCACGATCCGCAGGGTCATAGTACGACCGAATGACATGTGCGACGGTGGCCATTCTGAATCGTGGTGACGTTCACTGAACAAGGCGCTGTGAATGGGTAGATGACCGTCGGATCAACGGTTACTTTATACCCATCTTGGTGCCAGATTCCATTCCTCGTTTGTTGTAACTCGCACCTGCCAATACCGTGGTGGTTTCAATGCCTTTTTTTTCATCGTCGCTCGAAAGTTGAGCTTCATATGTATGTAAATTGTAACATCATCTGATAGCACGACGATTGCCAATATGAATGCATACACTTCAATACGATCACAGTAATGATTACAAAAACATCATACGACTTTCTACAATCTTGTCGATATCACACAGCTGCAGGAATGAGGACAGCATGAGAAGAGAGAAGGTTACTGAGTAGAGGAGCAGTCGATCCATTGGAAGCAAGGACCACAGTTTCTTCCACATCCCGGTCTATCTCGTCAAAAAATTCAGCAGCGCCAGACATGTGTGCGACACGAGCACACATCGCGTGAAGTGCAAGTAAATGGGGGTGAGGTGGTGGCGCAGACGCCTCCTGTGCGTCGAACTCCACAAAGAGTGAAGGATCATCGAAAATGCGATTGCGGCGGATGTATGACACTAGAGTCTCGTCAAGTGAACATATTTGGTAGCGATGTGGCTAGACACATGATAAGTTGGTATGACCGACAAGTTTTCAAGTAGCACACCTTGTCAGTAGGTTCAAACCACAAATATAAGCTGTCGAAACTGGCATGGATATTGCTCTCCATTGTGAGTAAATTCCAGACTTCATGGACACCCCCACTTTCCCTGAATGCGTTGACGAATCTCGAGAATCCAAACGATTCCAGTATGCCCAGAGTGGCAGCTGCAGTACGAGTCTATTTAATCAGTAAGTATGATAGAGAGTTAGGGCCATTTATGAAATAACACCTTATTCAAAAATTTACTGTCCTGCCTGACTGCAGGATCAATGTCTCGCATTGCTCCCTCGTTAAAGATGTGAGCAGTATGGAGTGGTAGTGTCACAATATTTTCTTGGCCACGAGCAATCTGTGGATATCGCTGGTACGTTGCTCTGTTATATATACCCGTGACAACGCAGCGAAAATTATCACGAGCGAGCATCTGATTGAAGACAAGGAAGAGATATGATCAGCTTTGCAGAACACACACCTTGTCCCTAGATCTACCATAGGATTTTTCTGTGGACTCCATCGCGTCCATGAGCATATCCTCCAATGTGTCAAAGGTCTCAGAAGATGGGGAAGACGGCTGTGAATATGCAGTGCTGACCGTCCGGACTTTTAGGAATGCTAAGTAACTAGCCACGAAGACAACTGATCGAACGTACATACACGAAGGAGCTTTTCACGGAGAAGTGTGCCGATTTCGATAACGACATCGTGTTGGTGACTTTGGTGACTCTGGGGCGGCAACGTCAGCCATTGAACAAGTGCTGTGCTGGGTGCAGCGCCGAGTGAGTTAGGCCGAGCGAGAAGATCAAGGAGCATGTGCCCAGCGATCCTGACAGACACGAGTTTCCCATTCGCCTCCTTCCGGGCGGTTTCCCTCCTTATTTTGTGTTGGATGGCACTCGCGTCTGCTTGTAATCGGAGAACATAGCTTTCTGCTTGCAGCACGTTGGTGTAGGCGGGAAGGTATTCGGAACCAAGATCGAGGAACCCGGATGGAAAAAGGGGGAGTGGCGAACCCATGGTTTCTTCGGAGATCGAACATCGGAAATGCCCGCGTCATTCTAGGTTGTATTCGGATGATTACCTCGAAATGGAATGTACGTCATATGGACACCCCACAAACGTGAGGGCGACTCAGATGGCAAGATGGCCGAGCGGTCCAAGGCGTGTGACTCAAGCTTTACAAAAGCTTGCCTGCGTTGGCGCGGGTTTCTCATCTCCGAATGGGGGCGGGAGTTCGAATCTCCCTCTTGTCAATATTTTTTTATTTGTGGAGTAATCGGAGGTCTTGGATCATCATTCGGCTACAGAACGCTCAGCGGGCCATCATCGAGACCGACGAGTCGGACCACCATCCACAGCACTTCCGCTCCCCCTCATTTTCGGTACTCAGGTACCCATGCGAAAACGCCACTATCCATTAATATTATCTACATCCTGTGATACCGAAAAATCGAAACGAAAAAAGAGCGACCTCTTGCGTATGCTGTAAAAAAGTATGCTTGGCTATTATATATCGAGGGGGAGGGGGATAGGTATATATATACAAATCATGCGTTGCTGATCGGCATGTCGCCAGAACCGTCGTACGAGAAGCCTGTCGTGCGTCAGTCCGGATGAGAACGACCCGGTCGCAGCACACACGACGTACCAGCAAACTGCGCCTGGACCGTCGACGAGAGCTGAGAACCGTCTACAAAACTGTCGATCGGCGCCTCGGTGGTAAACACGGTATCAAAGTTGGACACGTCCTGTCACGGCGCCACCTGTCAACCCCACACACGCGGGGGCCACGATTTGACTCACCACGGGGCTCGACACGCTCGGTTTAAAAGGCGGTTGGATCTTCTTCTGCGACAGCTTTTTGAAATCAATGTGCTTCTCAAAGAAATGGTGCTTCTTGATCTCCTCGGCACCATTGACACCGAGCCGTCGAGTCGGGTCACGATCGAGGAGACTGGTGAGGATGCTCCTGGCCTCTGGACCGATTTCGGGTCCAAAGACTAAGGGATCTGTGAGGATCTTTTGGTACATCTTGTCGGTTATCTCTGCACGTCGATTCGACCGGTTTAGTATCACTTCGGTGTGATCAAGACAGTGTGCGCACCATCGTAAAAGGGAGGAAGTCCCGAGAGCATCTCGTAAAGCAGGACTCCAAGCGTCCACCAATCGATCACCTTGTCTGTACGACGAGTCATGATCAGAGAGACGACGAAAACGCGCGCGAGATCTCAACTATATCCCTGGCCATTGAGAATTTCGGGTGCAAGGTATTCGGGCGTGCCACAAAAAGTGTTGGTCGTGTCGGAATCTTTCATGTTGAGCTTGCAGAGACCAAAGTCGCAGAGGGCAATGTGACCGGTATAGTCCAAAAGAATGTTCTCCGGTTTCAAGTCACTAGGGCACGCTGAGCATCACCATCCGAATCAGCCGGCGCGAACGTACCGGTATACGACATCTAGTTCGTGGAGATGTTCTAGGGCTAAAAGTAGCTCAGCGCTGTAGAAGCGGGAACGTTCCTCGTTGAAACGCTGCTCGCGCTGTAAATGGTGAAAAAGTTCTCCACCGTTGACGAAACTGGATGGACGGATGAGTTGAAACATGAAAAGAAGATAAGGGACTCACGCCAAGACCAAATACAGCTTCTGTTCTGATTGGAAGCTAAACTTGAGAGGAACGATAAAAGGGTTGTTGACGCGGGCAAGCACCAGGCGTTCCGCGAGTGTGTGGGTTATTTCTTTCCTGTCGACGATGTGTGCTTTTCGGATGGTTTTGAGAGCATATATCCGCATGGTATCACGCTTCCTGACTTGCATGACCTGAAAGACGGGATGAACGAAATGGGAAATGATCTGAAACATGGAGATCTACCTTTCCGAAGCTTCCCTTTCCAATGACGGTGGTAAGCTCAAAGTCGTCGATCGTCAGAGATTGACCCTAAAGGAGATTGAACGTTCTGCGATGGGAACTTGCAGAAATGCTCACGGAACATGGTTGGTATGCAACGCCGATTTGGATCTTTCCATTCCCACCCGAGATGTCATACCATTGATCTTGACCGACGGTACCGACGTTGTCAAAGTCTGGGGTGAACTTGATGCCGCCCATGAAGAGATCGTTCCCCATGTCGTCAGCAAGACCATCGTTGGCTACTTTGGGTTTTTCAGCTCGAAGATAGCACTGGATAGATATTTCAGAGTTGCGGGACACGTCACTAATCGGGCCATCACGTGAGTGAAAATAAGCCAAGAAAGGAAGGTCGTACAACTGTGCTTGATACATGTAGAGAGGCTTCTCGAGATCACCGCCCAAAGGAGTAATCAAGACCTGGTTGACATCAAACTCCATGACGAGATAGGGAAGCCACCAGCACTGGGTGCGTTGTATGCTGTCCTTGGCGCTGTGACGCTTCGCAAGACGTTTCTGCACGACACTAGAGGGAGAGACGGAGGCGGCGACCTTGGCTTGTTGAGTGGACAAGGCAGCCTGTACGGCAGGCGGGAGAGGCGTGGCGGGTGGGAGGGCGAGGCCTTCAGCCCAAAGGACGCGAATAGTCAAGAGACCCGTGCGTGAGGTGGGCTTGCCATCCGGGTTCGCTGGGGTGGGTGTGGTTGAACGGGGGGGCTCGTCGGTGCCAGCGGAGAGGGTGGCCGTGGAGGCCTTCTTGGTGAGCTTGCCGAGTCCTTTGAGCATCATGTCGGTCGAGTGAGTGAAAAGCAACGCAAGTCGGCGACAGTTTTCATTTTCAGGAACGAGCGATCACGTGCAGTGGTTATCAGGCGACGGGGGCGAACACAACAGAAAATACAACCGAAAAAGTGGCCGAAGGGCCTACGAATGCGTTCGGCTTATTTGCGTTTCAACTGTTCCGATGGCAGATAAGCATTCTGTTGCAATTAAATGACGGTCCCACGCGGTTGCAGTGAGACAATCCTCGACTGTTACCGGATGAAGTTCCGTCGGATGTCCCGGAGACATGCACTGACACCAAGCCACACGTATATATACGCAGGTGTCTACCAGATGTCGAGTATCATCCCCTCCGAGTTATCGACTCATGAACAGGCCAGGCAAGGAACCTGGCGCCGACTCCTTACCGCCAATTGGATTCCTACAGCTCTTCCGGTAACGACGTCTCTCCCTTCTCCGTCCCTTGTCCCTAATTCATCTCAGCTATGGCACCCGTCTCGAGCTCTCCATGAATGGCATCGGTGTCGTTACTGCAGCGGCGGCCGGGGCGGCCCAGGTACTTACTTTCTTGGCGACCAGCCCACGCATGATCTGAACCATTCCATCAGCCTCTCATGAGCATTGTCTTTGGGCGTCTCGCCCAAAGTTTCGTCTCTTTTAGCACTGCCGTAGCCGTATATCACCAGGACCCCAGTAATTCTACCGTCTCCCAGCAATTACAAGTTGCAGCAGCACAGTTCCGTAGTAGCGCTGCTTTGAATGCAACATACCTTGTTTACATCGGTACTTCCTCGCTCTTACTCTTCATCAACTTACTTATTCTCATATAGGACTCGGTAGTTTGGCCTGTGCATTCACATACATGATGATTTGGGGCTACACTGGTGAAGTCAATGCCAAGCGCGTTCGCGAGAAATACCTCCAGGCTGTACTCCGTCAGAACATCGCCTACTTTGACAATGTCGGTGCAGGTGAAGTTGCAACGCTTATCCAAACTGACTGCAGTATGTCCTTCCGTCCCCTCTCCCCTCTCCTCTGTTTTGCTTATCGCACGGAACTCATCACCCTACATGCTCTGAACTGTGTTCCCAATGCATCTGTTATCTGATTTCTCAGATCTCTTCCAGCAAGGCATATCCGAAAAAGTCACCATCGTTGTTAGCTATATTTCTGCTTTTATTACCGGGTTTGTTATTGCCTACGCTCGCTGCTGGAGGCTCGCCTTGGCAATGTCTTCCATCCTTCCATGCATCGTAATCACGGGCGGGATCATGCAGTCCGTTATTACAAACTTTAGGCAGTTGGTATCATTCCCTTTTCTCCCCGCTTTTATCACCTCAACCTACTCCATAGAGCTTCACTCAAGTACATCTCAGACAGTGGTACTCTCGCGGAGGAAGTCATCTCTTCCATTCGTACCGCCCACGCCTTTGGCACCCAGAAGACCTTGATCAACCTTTTCGACGCACAAATTCAAGGTGCTCGTGCCGTTGATGCGAAATGTGCAATATTCAACGGTATCGGATACGGAGTCTTTCACTTCATTATATACGCTTCTTATGCACTGGGTACGTAGTCCGGTCCTGCATGCGAGGTCATTTACGAGACCCTCTAGCGTTCCAGTTTGGGGTTACGTTGATCAACGAAGGCCACGGTGAGCTGCACGGATCGTCATTCTCCACTGCGCCTCCCTACCTTTCTTTCGATAGCAAGCGCTGGTGATGTTCTAACTGTGGTCTTGGCCATTTTGGTTGGCTCTTTATCACTTGTCATGATGAGCCCTGAGATGCAAGGTCAGCACCGTAGATGTGGCTCTACGTCCCCGTTCAACCAGTTGTGTAGCCATCGCACATGCCAAGGCTGCGGCCGCGAAGCTGTTCGCCACCATCGAGCGCGTTCCCGATATCGACTCTTCAAATCCCGACGGACTCAAACCGGACAAGGTTGTAGGCGAGATTACCCTCGAAGATGTCAGGTTCAACTATCCCTCTCGACCCGACGTGCCCATCGTCAAAGGCATCAATATCACCTTTACTGCGGGCAAGACCTCAGCTCTGGTTGGTCCATCTGGGTCTGGGAAATCAACCATCATTTCTCTTGCCGAACGCTTCTACGATCCTCTCAGCGGTTCTGTCAAACTGGATGGTGTGGATGTCCGTGATTTGAACATCAAATGGTTACGCTCGCAGATTGGCCTCGTCTCGCAGGAACCGGTACTCTTCTCGACGACCATCAGAGGCAACGTTGCTCACGGATTGATCAATACCCCTTACGATACCCTTCCAGAAGATGAGAAATTTAAGTTGATCAAGGAGGCGTGTATCAAGGCAAATGCGGACGATTTCATCAGCAAGTTACCCAACGGATACGATACCTTGGCTGGCGAGCGCGGGTTCCTCTTGTCCGGTGGCCAGAAGCAGCGTGTAGCGATTGCACGCGCCATCGTTTCTGATCCTCGAATTCTACTTCTCGATGAGGCAACATCGGCGCTTGATACACAGTCGGAATGGATAGTACAGGACGCGTTGGACAAGGCGGCTGCGGGTCGGACGACGATTACGATCGCTCATCGACTGTCTACTATCAAGAATGCGGATTGGATTTACGTCATGGGAGACGGACTGGTTTTGGAGAAGGGTACACATGAGGAGTTACTATCCGACAGCGAGAGTGCTTATTCGCGCCTCGTTAACGCTCAGAAACTCCGAGAGTCGGAGGAGGACGTTGACACCGCAACCCTTGGCATTGAAGGAGACGCGGAGAAGATCAATGAAACATTGATCGTCGGTCCACACGTCCCTCAGGTTATCACTTCTGGCCTTGCCAAGGATTTGGACAATGAAAAAAAGCAAAACGAGGTCAAGGAGGCTGGGCACAACATGTTCTACTTGTTCATGCGGATCGGACTGCTCAACCGCGAGGGTCTGTGGAGGTATGCTGTCGGCTCCGTGTTTGCTCTGAGTAAGCATGCTCTCGTCGACAAGTCGTTTGCTGACGCGAACATTTTGAAAAGTGTCTGGAATGGTCTACCCAGCATTTGGCATCGTTTTCGGTAAGCGTACTGTATCCATGATATGATCTGACACTCATATTCACATTCATATAGGGGAAGGGGTTTCTGGCTTCTCTGACGTTGATAACTCTGATCGTCGGCGCGATGGGAATAAAACTGCGCTCTGGTAAGGGGAACTTTATTGCTGGGTTGACATATCTGAGATAAGCCCAGGTTCTTCATCATTGCCGTTTTGTCGGCGTTCGCGATGGCTTTCCAAAATTATTTCTTTACATACTCGGCTGCTGTTTTAACGTCTAAAATGCGCTCTCAGTACTTCAAGGCTACCATCAGGCAAGACAGTGAGTGTCACACTACCCATCGTATTCTTGTTTATATACCGCTTCGTCAGTCGAGTATTTCGACAAGACCGAGAATAGCGTGAGTCGTCCTGAATTATCTATTTCGCCAATCCCGACCGGAGTCACGCAGACTGGCTCTGTCACAGCTCGTCTTAGTGACAATCCACAAGAGGTCAATGGCTTGGCTGGCGTCACTCTCGCAGCGTGAGTATGTTGTTTTCTTTTATTGGTCTCTAACTGGCGGGTAGTCTTGTCCAGTCACTCGCTACTGTAGCTGGCGGCTCAATAATCGGCTTATTTTACGCGTGGAAGCCTGCTTTGGTTGCCATATGTTCGTGACGCTGTTCAGTTTCTCATGAGTTGCTGACTATCGGTATTGTAGGTTGCATCCCGTTCCTTGTGTCGGTCGGATATGTTCGCCTGGTGAGTTCGTTGTTATTGTTGTTCACCCGGTGCTCAGCGCTATCGAAGCGTGTGGTCGTCATGAAAGAACGAAACGATAAGCGGGCTCACCTAAGTTCGGCTCAGCTGGCTTGCGAAGCTACTGCTGCCATTCGCACTGTCGCCTCCCTTACCCGGGAGGAAGACTGTCTGAGACTGTACAGCGAGTACCTGCAAGAACCTCTGAGAGATTTAAAAAGAACCGCGATACGGAGCAATCTCGTGTATGCGTTCTCGCAATCAGCTTCGTACTTTGTCATTGCCCTCGTCTTCTGGTACGGCGCAAGGCTGGTTTCTGTCCTGGAAATCAGTACGAAGGGGTTTTTCATTTCGCTTATGGTGCGCTTGTTTGCATTCTCCATGCTGGTTAACTAGACAGTTTTCATAGAGCACGACGTTTGGGGCGATGCAAGCGGGAAATATCTTTTCTTACGTGCCTGATATTTCCTCAGCTGGAACTGCTGCTGCTTCTATGATCTCATTGTTTGATGCGATGCCCTCCATCGATGCCGAGTCTGCTGCTGGCAAGACGTTTGAAGGAACCACTGTTCGGGGACATACCCAGTTCGAAGACGTTCACTTCCAATATCCGACACGGCCCGGCGTGCGTGTCCTCCGTGGTCTCTCGATCAAGGTCGAACCCGGTACATTTGTTGCGCTCGTTGGGGCCAGTGGGTGTGGTAAAAGCACGGTGTACGTCCTTACTTGATTGTCCGTCGATGGATTTTGATGATGCGTGCAGAATTCAATTGATGGAACGGTTCTATGATCCCTCGTTTGGTCGCATTTTGCTGGATGGTAATCCGATCGATGGATACAACGTTCAAGAGTACCGGAAACAGATCGCGCTCGTTTCTCAGGAGCCTGTGAGTTATTGTGTTCGCAAATGTTTGCTACGATGGCTGAACGAATGTTTTCAAAAACAGACGTTGTATGCGGGTACTATCCGGTTCAACATTTTGCTTGGCGCGGCCAAACCCGAATCCGAGGTCACGCAGGAAGAAATAGAAGCCGTCTGTCGGGACGCAAATATCTTGGATTTCATTCAGTCGTTACCCGAGTAAGTCATTCGCGTGCGTTGTGTAGCCTTCACCGACGATCGTTGCAGTGGGTTTGATACCCAAGTTGGTGGCAAAGGCTCACAGCTTTCAGGTGGTCAGAAACGTGCGTCGTCTTTATAGCTTCTGGTTGCAATCGCAGTGACAGAGGGTCACTAGAACGGATCGCGATCGCGCGTGCGCTGTTGCGCAATCCCAAGGTGCTCCTGTTGGACGAAGCGACGTCCGCACTGGACTCGCACTCGGAAAAAGTCGTCCAGGACGCACTCGATCATGCTGCCAAGGGCCGAACGACGATCGCCATCGCGCACCGGCTGTCGACCATTCAGAACGCGGACTGCATGTGCGTCTCCATTCGCTCCCTTTTTTTTTCGGATCTGACCGTGGGGTTTAGATACTTTTTAAAAGAAGGACGCGTGAGCGAGGTTGGAACGCACGAGGTGCTTTTGGCTCGACGTGGCGATTATTACGACTATGTTCAATTACAGGCGTTGACCAAGAAGGGTCAGTGACCGTTCGTTCCTTTGCGGTGCATTTCTTTATACTTTTGTATGGATGGGACTGTTTACATTATAATTATGAGTCGCTCGTTTTAGGAGTCGATTGTCAGCGGTCAATTCATGTCGATGCATGATGATCGCTGAAATGATATACATGCCTGCATGCATATAATCTGGCTTACTACCTGGTAGTTTTCGTGTTTGATTCGTTTTGAGGATCAGAAATGCTTGCAATGAAACCCGCCGACTTGCTTTGCTCTGTTGGACTTCGAATATACAAGCCACGCCGAGTATGCCGAGTGGCTCTATTCAAAGCATATGTATAAGGGCGAGGGTAGTATAGGGGAGCGCAGAGTGTTTTCTCTGCTCAACCCTCATCTACGCTCGCATCTCATCGCTCACATCAACTCGCTCAATTGCTTGCTTTGAAAACTCATCCATCGAATTATGTCTGCTCCACCTCCTAACCGTGAGATTGTTCTCACGTCTTGTTGCTCTTCACCTGTACTAATCTACTCGTATTCTTCACTTAGCGGAACACGTTCGCGTTCACGTCGAGGACGACAACCTCGAGGAATACGTGAAGACTGCCAAATTCGACCAAGAGTGCTCCGAAAGGGCATGGCACCAGTCCGCCTTATTCTCGGGTGAACACAGCGATTCCTCCGACAACGAGTTCGACAGCCTCTGGCCCAGCAGCGACAGCGAATCTAGTGCTACAGAGAGCTCCCCCCACGAGCCTTCCAGGATAGAAGCACATCACTACTACGCTGGTATCCGTGAAAATGGTCGCGGGCCCAAGCTCATCTACAGAGATTCTTCCGACGTCTATGAGGAGGCGACTGGTCCTGAGGAATATAAGCGACTCATGCGCATAGTTACCGTTCCGGACAAGTATGAGTTTGGCCAGGATGTCTCATGGGAAAGGGTCCGGGCTAAAGTGCGTGTCCCTCGTTCGTGTAATGCAACAACATCTTGACCAACATTCGTTCTCAAGGTTGTCGAGCTACTCGACGACAAGAAGATCAAGATCACCTGTGTCGACTTTGTTCGATTCACCTGGCTTGTCAAGAAGAAAGATGGGGTGATCGAGGTTGACAAGGGCGAGGGTGAGGACAACGGCGATGAAAAAGACTTTGACTACAACTCTATCCCACCTATCAAGCCTGTCGAGGACGGTGTGCGTCACTACAGCAACCCAACCATCTGGGTGGGCGTAGCACCCGATACTGTCACCGCTGCCACTGCATTCGACGCAACCAAACGCATCCGTGCCTTCCTCACCGGGCTCAATATCACTAATATAGATATCGCGTACCGCGAGACAGTTCCCAAATCCTCGGTTGGCCCAGCCCTCTTCGCTCCAGCTGGTATCGTCGACCATCGCAGGAATTTCATCGACCCTGTCTCCGTTGCTCTCAGCCTCCCCATCGCCGGCCTCAAGACGATGATGCAAGGCACTATGGGACCCTACTTCCACGTTGGCAACACTCTCTATGCCATCACCGTCCGTCATAACCTGTTCCTTGCTGATGAGGGGAACGACGAGTTCAATTTCAACAGTGTGTTTTCATCGTTTACCCTTTGACAATTTTAAGAGCTTTCTGATTCTGGCCCTTCAGGATCTGCACCGAAGATACAGGTTGCTTTGATGGGCGAACCTGCCTTCAAAAACTACCTGGCCTCCATCCAGGACCATATCGAAACGCTAATTGACATTGTCGACATTATCGAGAAGAAAATCCCGACGCTTAGATCCAACCTCCCACAGTCGCAGACAAACCTCAACAACCACGAGGTCGAGCGCGTCAGGCTCCTCACCAAGATCAACGCGCTCAACGCCTTCTTTGTGGACATTAAGATGCGCTGGGGTAAGATCAAGCAGCGCGTCATCGGACATGTCGTCTGGGCACCTCCAATCGGTGTTGGTGTTGCTCCTCACCAGTATACTCGCGACCTTTGCGTAGTCCAGTTGTATAAGGAAAGGTTCACGAATCTGCTCGGGAATGTGCTTAGTCTTGGTACGGTGCTAATTCTGTCTTATGGAATGCACTCATCTGAACTGTACCTCTGTCTGTCTCTTTCCATCTAGGTACCGAGTACACTTCTACGAAGCTCAAGGCGTTGCTTTATGAACGCAACCATGTCCAATCAACCTTCAAATTCCCAGATGACGGCCTCCTTATTCTCCAAAACATCCTCACCGCCCAGCAGATCAGCAACCCCGACAACAAGAATGCTGAAGGCGACCTCATTCGTCGTGCTATTAAGCGTGGCTTCACTACCAACACTACCGTGGGTACAGTCAGCAGATTTATGTCCTTTGTTCGCAAGTACTTCCCTACGGGCAATCTGGACTCTATCGAGTTGCCGATTCTCCCTCATGAGAAGGAGACCAGCACCTTCTCCAAGGGAGGCGATTCTGGGTCCACCATCATCTCCCCCAAGGGCGAGTTTATTTCGTTGCTCACCAGCGGAACTAACGAAGGAACCGATGGCTCGGATATCACCTACTCTACTGTCTTTGAATGGGTCTGGGAGCTCGTGTGCGAAAAGTACCCAAGTGCGAACCTCTACTGGGACGACATTCAGGAATTCTTGGCTGCCTAGGTTTGTCTCTTTCCTTCATCTTTATCTTACCTATCATGCTTGTAACTAATGACCTTTTACGTTTAGGCATGGCAAATCGACTCTCGTCCTTGACTGTTCTGTGACTCCTTTCCTGTCTTGTTACTGCCACACTCACTACCAGTTTGTGACTCGTTCCACGGCTTTGGTGCTTCGACTGTTGGGCGACTGCAAAGGTGTGTCTACTCTTGTTGTCTTGTGTCTCTTTTGTCCTACGTCAAATGGTGATAGCCTGGGCATCGGCAATGATGTACTTTGGGACGCATTTTTTACACTTCTTGTAGATAGGACTATTTATGTAATATTTATGAGTCGATCCTTTCAGGACGTCTGGTCTACATGCGTATATACGTACAATCTGGCATACCCAGTAGGTTTCGTGCTTGATTCGTTTTCAAGACCAGAAATGCTTGCAACGGAACCATCCTTGAGAGGTTCAAGCCTAGATGCGACACATTTCTTCATATTTCCACGGTCATCCGAGGTAGTTCTAGACC
>JBBPTZ010000639.1:0-17307 GCA_038094315.1 Phylloporus cf. tubipes
GTTCCATGACCTTCTCTTCTCTGCTTATGTCATCCTCTTTCCTCTCAGTATATAAACCTGCCGTTCATGTACTTTTATTTCTCACGCTTGTCTTTCTTGTACTTCCACCTGAATCCAAGCACCCCTTTGTCTTGCTCCCTTAGCCGTGCTAAGGCTTCGTCCTCTCTAAGTCTTAGGTCGCCTTCTGATTGACCTCTGTGTTGCTTCGACCGTCGTCGTTGCGCAACACCACTTAGTCCTTCGTCGCCTCAACGCCCTTGAGGTCCCACCGACTCCCTGCATATCGCAACAGTCGCTTGTCGCTAGGAATTCCCTAGGACACTCTGCCCCTCGTCCCACGCCCCCGCTTGGTCCTCAGGTCCTTCAAGACTACGCTAGCCCCTACCCGGGTCTATCGTAACACCTCCAAGGCACCAACCACCCAGTCACAATCATTACCGACCATAAAAACCTATCCTACATCAAGGACCCTCGGAAACTCTCCCGCTGGCAAGCCCACTGGTCGCTCTTTTTACAGGACTTTGACATCATTTGGCATGTTACACCTGGTACCAAGATGGGACCGGCTGACGCTCTCTCCCAGAAAGACCTTGTAGACACCTCCGCTGACAACAATGACGCCTCCATTGTTCCGGACCCGGTCGTCATTAACGCACTCGACCTTACCCTCACCTGTCACATTCAGTCCTCCTCTCAGTCTGACCCCCTCGTCCTCAAAGCCATCCAGAATGTCCAGGAAGGCTCTTCTCTCTTCCCTCGCTCTGCCCTCGGGGATTGAACGTTCGATGCTGGACACCTCTACTATAAAGGTCGTATGTACGTTCCCCCTGCCAACCGGTCCGCCCTCCTTCACGCTCTTCACAAATCCCCTACTACCAGTCATGCTGGTTGCTTCTGTACCAAAGCTCTTGTCAAACGAGACTACTGGTGGCCTAGACTCACTACTTTCATTTCCTCCTTCGTCGCCGGATGTGCTATCTGTCAATCCTCCAAGGTCAACACACACCCCACAGTACCTCCTTTGTCCCCCATCACCTCCACCACTGCCCTTCCTTTTAAACAACTGTCTATGGACCTCATTACGGACCTTCCCCCTGCCGCAGGACATGATTCCTTGTTGGTCGTGGTCAACCAAGGCCTTTCAAAGGGGGTAATTTTATGCCCTTGTTCAAAAACTATCAACGCGCTCGGTGTAGCTACCCTCTTTTTCCACCACGTATTCAAACAATTCGGCCTCCATGACTCCATCATCTCTGATCGTGGCCCACAGTTTGCTTCTGCCTTTGCCAAAGAACTTGCCCATCTCCTGAAATACGACGTCCGCCTTTCCACCGCCTACCATCCACAGACTGACGGACAAACCGAACGCACCAATCAGGAAATAGAGACCTATCTACGTATCTTCTGTGGCAACAATCCCTCGTCCTGGCCCGACCTTCTTACCACCACCGAATTCCACCATAACTCCATGCCCCACAGCTCCACCAAAGTCTCCTCTTTCTCTCTCCTCCTAGGCTATGAACCATGCTCCTACCCCCCACTCGGGAAGACTTTCCTCCTTGCATTAGAAAGACGTCTCACGCTCCTTGACAAAGCCCGTGATGAAGCACTGGCCACACATGACTCCACCCGTCGGATCATGACAACGCGCTCCACCTGGAACTTTTCCCCCTGGAAAGTCGGAGATAAGGCCTGGCTAGAAGCCTCTAACCTCCGCATTGACTACCCTTTGCGGAAACTTGCTCCCAAACACTTGGGCCCTTTTGAAATAGCTCAGGTACTATCACCACTCGTGTACCACCTCTGGCTGCCACCCACCTGGAAGATACATGATGTCTTCCATGCTTCTCTCCTGTCACCCTATCGCAAAACCCCCGCCTTCGGCCCCAACTTCCCCCGACCACCACCGAATCTAGTTGGATCAGAAGAAGAGTACGAGGTTGACAAGATCATGTCTCATCGGGGCGCACCGGGACGCCGCAAGTACCTGACTGCATGGAAAGACTATCCATCATCGGAAAATACCTGGGAACCCAAGTCCAATCTCCGCCACGCTCCCGACGTCCTATCCACATATAAAAAATCTCATGGTCTATCCTGAATGTGTCTCCTCCCTCTCCCCCCAGTATATGCCAATCAAATATGTCCTCATCCTCCTCCGCCTCTTCCGACTCTTCTCGACTTGCCTTGCCCATCCGTTTGCGTCCGGTCTTTCCCTGCCACTTGCCAGTCCACTTTTTACACCTGCTCTACACCACGATACTCACTGATAGCCATCTCCTCAGCATCATTGAGCAGATGCCTCTCTTCTGCCTCGATGAGGTCTCCCAAGAACTCATCCGTCTCTTCCTAGATGTTTCCACCATGCAGATATACCATGGCCAAGCCACCCCCAGTGACCTACCTGCCTCGTTTGGCGCTCCTATGCGCCTCCTCATCAATAACGCCCCCACCCGCATCCTCACCCTATTACATCTACACAGGTTCACCAACTTTGTGGAACGAATCCCTGCTCGCGCCATTTATGTTACCTTTCGCTGTATACTTCTCTGTATGACACCTGACGAATGCACCCGCTATGTACAATCTGCACTTTCCCCCTCTCCTCCTCTGCTCCCAGTCCCCACCCCTATATTCTCCGTCCCCACAGATCCCTCCTCCATCCCCTCCCCACCGCCCACCATGGCCCTCATTGACCGCATATCTTCTCCTGTCCCATCTGAGTCCACTACTGCCGTTGACCCACCCGCTGTCGACCCTTTCGATGGTACCTGTCGAGACGACACTACCATTCAGACAATTTGTACCTGGATGGCCCACACTGAAGCCAGAAATGTGTTCTCTTCCCCCATGTGTGTAGTCCCCTCTTCTCTTATCCGCCTGCCTGCCTCCGCACTCACTGAGTGCTTTCGGTGTCACGCTTTGGGTCACTATTGCGAGAACTGTGTTCATTATTCCTGCCCTCACTGTCACATATCCGCCCCAGGCCACGCTCAATCTAATTGTCTCCGCAACCAATGCAACATTTGCAGTTGCTGGGGACATAGCGCCAGGTTTTGTCCTGGTCACCCGTGCTCACACTGCTCTCAGTTTGGGCACATACTCATTGACTGTCCATTCGAGAACTTATCGGCAGATCAGGCCAAGGATATTTATGGAGATAACCGATTGCTTATCCACCCTGGAGGTAACCTTTAGAGGGTTTATGAAGAGAATTGAGCCAGGGACTCGATTGTTAAAGGGGGGTAATGTTACGGTTGTGCTGTTACATCGGTCCGTTTTTCTCTTTTCCTTCGCCTACTCCGACCCCGGCCCCTGCTGGGAACACTACCTCTTTGTAGTATCGCTGACCCGGCAGCTTCTTTACCCCACTTTTTGGCCTGACGCCATTCCTTTGGATCCTACCAGAACAGGCCCCGGATTCTATTCTTGATCATTCCATATGTTGCTATGGACAGCCTCTTTCCTCCGCCGCTTCTCTCACAACAGCGTCGTCTTCCTGCTACTTTCCCATTGACACATACGTATTTACCCATCCGCAGTAGTTCCGTCTGATTCTATAGACTTCTGTCGCTTACATACTGTTGAGTACTTATACCGCAGCTGCCTGTACTAGTAGTCTCATTCTTGATCTGCGCAATCTAGCATTGTGTCTTGAACCAACTCCCCGGACTTCTATTAGCCGCTGCATGCTATTGAAGTGCTCTGTGAGTTCCTAGGTGATTCCTAGTGAACCTCCCTCACATACCTCCGACCCAATGACCGACCCGTCGTCCGCATCCTTGGATTGAACCTCGGCCGCGCCCGACATTCCAGATCTACGTTCGCAACGCTACGCATAACACCAATCATCTTAGAAAAAGTGAAGCATATATTGCTCATTTCCAATTACATACTGATGGATAAGACAGATTTGCAAATGGTCTGGCATATGAATGTATAAAGAATTTTGCCTTGGAAATGTGGCAAAAGAGAGGGATTCAGATGGTAATTTTAACAGGATTTGAGGACCAGAGTGGACAGACATATTCAGTGGTGTAAATAATAAATAGTGTGTGCAATTATCATTATTGATAGGTTCACAGAAACAATTTCAATGACATTTTCAACCATGGATGAAGGTTTTATGCCATTCATGATGTTCTTCCTGAATTCCAAGCCTATGTGGCCGACATATTCCAAACACAAGATATGGCAGATGCTGATAAAGCCAATGATGAGGCTGAAGGTCATCTCCGACCACTGAGAGCTACCAGACAGAGGGTGTTTGGTGCCCATGGACCTGGATCAATGATATGTGCCTGGGAGGAGCTGGTCCAAAAGGTGACAAAAGCCAACGGATCCATATGGTTGCCAGATATAAGCGATCTAAAACTCCAGAAACTACAGTCACTGTGTAGGGGATATCTCACTGCCACCTATCATATGTGATTGCTGGCATTTTGTACCACTTTGTGTCATTGACAGTATGGTACAAAGGTATTGCAAGTGGAAACCCAAAGGCAGTACCTCTATTCAAGAAACTACATTGCTATCAGTCTGATATGATTTTGGAACAATATATACCCTCCAAGTTTACATTCCTTGACAATCCTAGCCATGCAACACTATTACAAGCAAAATCGTTCTTGGAACACATTCAACAACAGCAGGCAAATCACTTTGATGATGTCTTTAAATTTAAAAAATGGTTGGACATCAATGACACTTTATGGAGTACAACCGAAGGGAACAAACAGGAGCCTCACTCACTCTTACAACAGTCATTGCTGAGTAGGGGTAAATAGAGAGCATCAGTAAAGCAAACAGCTGAGACAGATGCTGATGTCAGCTTGGATGCCAAAGATTTTGATACTGATGATTGGTCACCAGGGTTTCCTCAACAAATCTCAAAGGATTCTCAAAGACATCCACCAAATACTGCTAAGGCAAGCATGAGCAATATTGGTGGCAATGATATTCATTTACATGAAATGGCTGGAAAATCTCAGTTTAGCAAGGCCATATCATCAGGGGCCAAGACCAACATTTCACTGATAAATCGTCAACCATCTTTGGCCACTTTGGTAACAGGCTCAGTGGGATCTAGAGCTAGAAATGGCAAAGGCAAGGAGAAGCAAAACGTATTGGTGCCTAGAACAACAGCCAATATCTGATCATGCATCCCAGGACCCTCCATGCAGATTGTACCTGATCTTGGCATTGTTGATGGTGAAAATGGAAGGTCAAAAAGAGAGCTGATGCTGAGTCACACAGCATCCAGGAGGATTGAACATGAAATGAGGGGCTTACAAGATGCACAATATTTTCCTCAGTCTTGTTGATCTGCACCCTAAGTCAAAGATTAAAGCTGATACTAACAATGCTCATGCTAATAATGCAATTCCCCTGATATATGAGAAATGCAGTAGTCAGCAAAATATCATTCACAAGCCCCCTATATATTGGGAGTCTGACAAAGCAGGGCTACAACTGGTTAAGTCTGCAATGAAAAGGCTGAAGGTAAATGTCATTTGGTGAACCTTGCATACAACTAATTTGTATTTCCAGCCTGCTGGTCCCATATAGTGAAGCAGTAGTGATCACAACAGGATTGTAAGGGATGGAGAAGGATCAGGAATGACACAAGAAACCATGAATATTATGAAGCCATATTTGTATGCTATTCAGAGACCTGCAGCTCCAGAAACACCACACTGATCTGGCCAAAAATGAAAGATGCTAACCCCTGCTAATATGGAGTTTGATGTATCTCCAAGGCCGAAGGTCAAAGCTGCTGGTAAGATGATTTCCCAAGCCAAGCATGCAAAATGGCCAAGAATATGATTTTATATGTACATCTACACATTACACAATTGAGAATAGATACGTGAAAAAATGTCCATACAATTGTCAGCTACAAAAAGCACAATAAAGTCTATTTACTCCTGCATGGCATCCTCACCATTGTCCTCAACATTGCTATACATCTTCAGTGATGTGATTCCTCTCTGACTTGTTTCCCTGGAGTTTGCATCCATTTCCAATGTCAGCATTGAAGCTTCCAGGAAAAATACCAAAAGAGGTGTCGTGTGGGAAGCATCAGAAGCATCAGCAGATTTACCTTCAGCATTGTCAATCGAGGACGAGCTTTTCTCCTCAGATCTGTCATTAGATGTGACCATGTCTTCAATGGAGTGTATGCCTTGTGTAATCAATGGTGGTGGAATAGGAGTTGGTGGTGGAGACATTGGGAATACTTTTCTCATCAGGAGATCCTTGAGGGATGGCTGAGGGGATGGAGGAGATTGAGATAGATGAGGCTGTATGTTGCCAAGCCCAATGCTGGAATGATACCCTTGGTGATGAATAAGAGCCTTTGGTGTTAGTGAGGAGACATTCTCCATCTGTGTGGTTATGGAAGGGGTTTTTGAAGCCAACACATTTGGCAGAGGAGCAACAGAATAAATGCCTACAACAGGATTCTCCTCAGATTCAAACTCATCGGCCTCCATGACCTGCCCAACTCCCTCCAGATAGGATTGCTGCTGGATGCTTTCAAATGGGAATCATAGCCACAAACTCCCAGCCCCAATACCAACCTCCAGGCACACTATTTGAAGAACCCTGCTGAAGGTTTTAAGTGTGGCCTCCATTGATGTAACTTGGTTTTCAAGGCTTTTTATCTTCACAGAATTGAGCTTTCTCTGCAATATCAAGTCTTGGCATATGTTGGCCAAGTGTTTCACATCAGCATGCAAAGGGGGTAGGTCAATTTCACCTTGAACAGGAGGCTTATCAGAAGTGCTCATTTATGATTGAGGAGTGGGAGTGGGGAGCAGTGAGTGTGTGGACAGAATGTAATGCCATTTGGAGGTCCCAAGGGTCAGTATATGGACTCCATCAAAAACTATGTACACATGTCAATATTAGAACTTATTCATTATAATGTGTTACTTACTTGCTTGCCAGCCATGATGGCCAGGTATCATTATGGTAAGGGATTGTGACTTCATGCTCATAGTCATGGCCAAGGTGCTCGCTTGAGTGTTCACCTTTTGTTTCTTGGACAGCAGGGGAAATAAATGTGAGATGGCGCAGGAGTGTGCCAATGTCTGTGATTGCAACATGTGAGAGACCAAAGTAGGAGATGTGGACAGTGGGTGGGTGCTTGTTGAGGGTGTAGAATGTCTTGGTGTTGATGGTGCTCTTGGCTTGGACACTGACCTGCCATGCTTCCTCATCACCTGTTTCCCCTTGCTGCAGTGGCTGCACTTTAGCTTGCTCTTGTGGTATCTTGTGTAGGCCCCTCCATTGACCAGCTGGCAGACAATGCCAGCCTTGGCACAATGATCACAAGCATATGAGGCAGTTGAGGGGACTGGTGAGGCCTCTTTCTTGGCAACCTTCTGATTCCTGGCCATTGATCGGCCTCTGCTTGCAGCTTGCACTGCATTCCTTCTCATGGTCCCCCAGCTTGCTGATTGGCCCCTCAATGGCTCAGCATCATCCTCAGCATGCACCTTGATGTTCTTGACTGCTATTTGCTTCCCCTTGTCCACCAATCTTTGAGCTGTGTCATGCAGTGGTGTGGTTTCTTCTTCTGCTTGGGTATCCTCCACAGGCTGTTTGCCCTTGCCCTTGCCCTTCCGCACTGATTTCAGGGGGCCAACTTTCATTGCTGATATTTTGTGTGTTTGCTTTTGGTGGAGGGACCTTCATTGTCATGTCTGTCTTCTTCATTATAGAAGGGTCATACATGGACTGAGTTGATGGGCTGTCATTTGCAGGGGAAGATTTGGGGCTGTCCTCAGCTGCAGCCTTCTTTGGCGACTGCAAGGATGGGTTGACCATTGGTGAAGGAATCAAAATGTTTCTGAAATCAGATTTTGATGGAGACAAATCTGAAGTGCCAATGTTGAGCTTGGCAGAACCACAGTAATGCCGCTACTTGTGGTTTGGGTTCCTGTTGAGGTCACCACAGATTATTGTGTTCCATCTGGGCCATCATGAGCTCTGCTGCACCATAGCAGCCAGCTCAATGTTGGCCAAAACAACATATTGTGGCAGGACAACATCACCACCAATGACAGAATGAATGATATCCTATGAGATTTATTGGCAACAGAAAAGAAGGATGAAATAGCAGACACACCAATCAAACTTTGATAAGCTTAATAGCTTCATCCCAACTCTTTTCCTTGTCTGTGGTTGGAAGAACAACTTTCTTATCACAAATTTTAATTATTTGATTGGCCATGGTATTGATCATGTCCTGGGCAAAGTTGGCGAAGTGGAAAGACATGGGGACTTTCTGGTTTGGATGAAGTTTGAGTGTTGTGGTTATGGTCAGAGGTAAAGAAATGACGAATGAACATTTCAGCTATATGCGTTGTTTGCTTGGGCTTACATTTGGTGGCATTAGGTCATTGTGTACACATTTTCCCACAACACTGCCTAGTGCAGGCTGTGAAATCCCTCACTTCTCTGATTAGTCCACAACATTTAGAATGAATATGTTACGCTTGATCCAGGTAGGGGCGAGCGTAGCCTTGGGCTTGATGAGATGATATCAATAGAAGCATAAGCTAGACTAGGATGTGGAGAGATCTAGAGGCATAAGCCTGACTAGAGTGAGGGCAAGGGGGGGTTTCTGAGTAGTTCTGGAAGTCAAAGAGGGCAGCTAGGTGAACTACAAGACAAACTCGTAGTGGGCAATCAACTTGGTGTATTGCCAAGGAGAAATAGCTTAGAGTACATGTGTTCATGCAACCAGCATTTAAAGGGAAGGAGAAAGCACACAGACCAAGTATGTAAAAGGAAACTATCGTCGAGATAGGAAAGGAATATTATAGAACAACATTGAAGGAATATGACTAAGTGTGAGAGAAAAGTGCTATAGGATGAAGGGAAACGATGACCAAAAAGTGGTGAGTGATATCGGCCAATGTATAGGAAGTGGGTCATCGTAGAGGAAAAGGAATAGTGTCTGTGAAAGTATAAGGAGGAAAGGGGTGAATCGTAACAGGATAGACATGTCCATTTTGTTCTTAGTGGTGAGTTTTTAAAGCAAGCACTATAGTATCACCATTAAATGATTCCACTGCTGTGAATATAGACTCCGAATCAGGGAACAAAATGCCAATGGGGAACACATCAAACAGAGATGGCCAAAAAAATCGCCAACCCTGATCAATGTTCAAAACATATTTTATACTTGATTTAATACTTTCCAACAGGAAACTGCTAACACTGATACAGTGACACAGCCAACAAATTGGTTTCTTGGCCTTATTTTGCTATAGGAATGGGGCTGGGCCATGTGGAAACGCCCAAAGTTGCAAAGTGATCTGAAGGGAGTGGAAGGTGTGTAGCAAGTTTCTTCTGTATTGTTCATCAGTGTTAAAGTGTTTTGGGGAGTAGGCAAATGAAAAAGTATCGCCCAATCAGTATGGGGATTGGTGAAGTACAGATGGACTCAAATACTGTAATATTCCAACTACAGGGTGTGTAATGTCTATCTTAAAGAGTGACCAATTGTTAATTGAAAGCAGTGACACCTGCATTGATCTGGCTGTTAACTCTGAGTCGGCAATGTTCCACACCGCTGAGGATGCTGAAAATGCTTTAAAAGGCATGGCTGAGAGTTTGGATGTCTCAATGAAAGATGACTCAAGGTATGTTAGTAACATATCTATACATTTAGCTTCTTACCACATAAAAAAAGTGGTGAGAATGGGAAAAGCCAGTGGGGGGTGAAAATGAGTGTTCCAGCAGACCGAAGGGTCCAAATTAACCAGCTTTACTATTGGCTACATGACTGAGGTATTAGCATTTATTTCACCTTTTATGAAGATTTCAGGCTCAAACTGTCATTTACAGAGAACATGGAAACTGATTGGTTGAAAACTGGTTTCTATAATTAGGGAATACTGATGGACAATTGTAATATGCTAAGTATGTTATCCTCTTTGTGTACATTGCTGATCATCTACTAAGGTATGTTTAAACAATGCTGCGTGAAGCCTCCACCTACATTCAATTGATAAAGGCCCTCTTTGGAGATGGTTGGAGGCAATACCAAGAATGCAACAATACTGACATCCAGCAGGCTAGAGGGATGGCTGCAGATATATTCTGTACTTGTGCTTTGAATCAGGTCAAGCTTTTGGCCACTGAGTTGGCAGTGGAGTTAGTTATCAATAATATCAGTCATATTGGCACATGTGAGGTCCTTGCCGACAATGTCAATCAGCATTTTTTATACTCCTGCCACCCACCTTACTTGGCCCCTTTGAAAATGTTGATGACAATTTCACTTGGCCCCTTTGAAACCTTTAATCATTGCAACTCATTCGAAACTACCAACCATTGTAATCCTGGGCCCCTCCTCAACACTCACCCACCATCTTACTCAGCCCCTCTGGGCCTCTCACCCACTGCCCTACTCAGCCCCTTCAAAAGGTTTTACCGTTACAACTGCAGGCCCATTTGAAATGGTTGGCAGTTGCAATTCTGGGCCCCTCTGAGACTCTCACCGACCACCTCAATCAACCCCTTCAAAATGGTCAACCATTATAATCCTGGGCCCCTCCAAGACACTTGCCCATCACCATACTCAGCCCCTTCAAGACTCCTGCTGACCACTTTAGTCAGCCCCTTCAAAACAGTCAACCATTATAATCCTAGGCCCCTCCAAAACATTCACCCATCATCTTACTTGGCCCCTCCAAGCCTCTTGCCCACTGCCCTACTTGGCCCCTTCGAAAGATTTGACTATTACAGCTATGGGCCCATTCAAAACAGTCAGCAGTTGCAATCCTGGGCCCCTTCAAAACATTCACCCGCCATCTCACTTGACCCCTCTGAGCCTCTTGCCCACTGCCCTACTCAGCCCCTTCAAAAGGTTCAACCATTACAACCATGGGCCCATTCAAAATGGTCAGCCGTTACAATCCTAGGCCCCTCTGAGACTCTTGTCCACCACTCTACTCAGCCCCTTCGATACTATCACCAGCCACCCCACTTGGCCCATTTGAATCTGTTGACCCTTGCAACCCTGGGCCCATTCAAAACTTTTGCAGATCACATAGCTGGGCCCATCCAAGACTATTGACAACTAGAACTCTGGGCCCTTCTGAAACTTTGGACAGTCGGCCATGTCAGACCACCCATAAATTGCATGTACCTGATCTTTACCCTGCTTGGGCCCATCTGATTCTTTTGGTGTCATTATTGATCTATGTTTTATTTGCATGTTCATCACTCTCAGCATGTGATCATTGCCAATGCCATGGGCCTGTTTGATATCATCAACATCACTACACTACCTCTACATTGGGCCCCCTCTATATTTGTCACTCCACCCCAACATCCCCATTCTTGGGCCCATCTGTATCTTGTGCACCCAATTCTCACTCTGGCCCTTTTGCTTTTATCATCATCCTTATTTGGGGGGCCCACCATGGGGTCTGCCAAAATGATTGGCCTATTTGCAAGCAGGCTTGTTGAAAAAATCAACCAAAAGTTACCACATGGGCTCACTAAGTAGTAACCATCATGGCAACCACTATCACCACCACATTCACAATAATGGTATACTAGCCACTGGACACAAACAACAATGAGCACACCAGCCACACTACTACCACCTTGTTGTTGCCAATGACAATATGTCCTGATGGCAAGGGCACAGTGACGCAGTGCCCCAGCCCCTCCCCCACCATGTCAACTACAATGACAACAACATGTCCCCATCCTGTCCTGTGTTGTTGTTGACAACAACATGCCCCATTCACCCCCCACCATGTCATCAATGAGAATGGCATGGCACAATGGCAGCAACCATGCCACCACTACTGCTGCATCATCCTTGTTGACAACAGTAATGCATCCCCATCTCATTCACTGTGTCATTGTTGATAACAACACACCCCATCCACCCCCAACCATGTTGTTGATGAGGACAGCATGGCACAGTGGCAGCAACAACACCACCACTACTGCCACATCATTCTCATCAACAACAATAATGCGTCCAGTCCAGCCCTCACTGTGTTGCTAACAATGACATAACACAGTGGGAGCAACCATGCCCACTACCACTGTGTCATTGTTGTCATCAGTAACACATTTTGGCCACCAGCATGACAGTGGTGTGGCAAATGACAACAATGCATCTTTTGTATTGTTGTCCATGCTGTCTGGTAGCTACCCACAGGTGTTTGGGGTGCAGATATTAGTATGGGTGCACATTTGTAGCACCCATGGATACACCTGCACCCCCACCACAGATGCAGGTGTCAGCACTGCCACCTGGGGGTACACCCATGCATTTGCCTAATCCCCATGAAGAGCATCCATCTCCCATCACTCCAGCTCCCCATCTAATCAAGGGCCATGATCAAAGATCAAGGGGAGCATGAGCCCAACATGCCCACTGATTGACTATCACCATACTGCTGCCATCCAATACCTGTTATGATAGAGCCTGGTAGGTACTATCATAGTCTTGATGGACTTGAAGACCAAGAACAAGAATAAAAGGGACAAGGTTAAGAAAGTAAAGGTCTAGGGCTTTCCTAGCAACATAGGAGCTGGTTGTGATATGCAAAGTAACTGGATAATCCAAGGGGATGCCAAGGATTTGAAGAACAAAGGGGTGTTGCACAACGACAATGGTTGAAGCAACACAGAGACCTATCAGAAGAAGGCCTAAAACTTAGAGAAGATGAGGCCTTAACACAGCTAAGGAACAAGGACAAGGGACACTTGGATTCAGGTGAACATATGAGAAAGACAAGCATGGGGAACTAATGTACATGGATGGCAGGTCTATATACTAGAAGAAAGCAAGAAGGACATAAGCAGGAAAAGGAAGGTCATGGAATGTTATGAAATGTTCATAACAAAATGTCAGTGATAAGAGATAAAGGCAGCAAATGGAAAAAAGCCAGTTAGTGTGCAAATGGCTATTGGGAGATAGGAAATCAGATATGATAGTAACCAGCTGAAAGGAATAAGTGTTCAATACATCACTGGAATAGGCAAATAGTACATGGAAGAGACAAGCATAAAGGAAAAGAATGAATCATAACAATACCTCAACTGACAAGTTCATGGTACAGTGGACAAGTTACCAAACCAACATTCTTGTTGCCCACCTTGTCTCCCACATTGCGGACTGCAATATTCTTTTTTCAGAGAACAAAGCTAACTACTCTGAATTCACAAAGAAATCATCAGGAAAGACAAGTTTCAGAAGAGCTACCTTCTGAACAGTGCAGAGACAACAGCCAAAGGAAGCAGTGAGGGGAAGATACTCACTGATAGTGCTGAGATGTATTCAAAGAACTCAGTGGTCTTCTCAAGTAGTAAGAGTAAAAGAGATAGAAGCTCAGTTTGAGGAAAGGAAGATGATATATGAGCTCCTTATATACTAAGGGAATATTGTTTGTATTTATATATTGTCTGAGTTTAAATAAAGTGAGAGCTAAATGCCATTGGTGCCCTATTGCATCACCAATTCACAGGCATAGCCTTGTATTTGAAATAAGTGGAGCACTGGCTCCACCACTCCATAATATGAGTCATATGGACTTATATGGAACATTCTAGAATGGTGTGACATCAGCATAATGACACATAAATATAGTAAGAAAGAGTCTAGAACATCAAAGATAGCTAATGTTTAAAATGAGTTATGAGATAATAACTGATGAATTATATAAAGTGAAATCAGGAAATGCTAAGTATAAAAATGTCAGATTTCCAACAACAAGTTGTCCATCTGCACTGCAATCATGCACATCATCTTTAGTGAGGACCCAAAATGGAATGACTGCTTTCCAATTATGCCCAAGCATTTTGTGGTGTCTGTTTCAAACCATCTCAGCTAATAAGTCACCTCTCTCCTTTTTCTTTTTCCAACTAAAAATTTTAGCCTTCATAAAACAATCATTTAGCACTACTGCACCATCATCAAACAGGCCAAGATGTCCAGCCTGATGCCAACACTCCAAACCTTCATGATGCCATTTTCAAGGACTTCCCATGGTACAACAACATATACACAATCTGGAATGGCATTCTAAACTTCACAGCCAAACTCATCAACTTGCAACCTGGAATACCCTGCAGTACAAATTTTCTCAGGATTGTTGCTCCAAACAAGAACATTCCATAGGCAGATATGCTTGCCATCATGTCCACAATGCCTGTTTCCACTCCTGCCTCTGCTATGCCTGTCATTATTCCATTTGTATCTGTCACCATCACCATTCCATCTGTCCAGTCTGCTTTCTGGGATGTCCCATCCACCATTGTTATGATTGTGACACTGCCATGAACTATGGACCAGTTATTTTTCTTCTTTCCTTTCAATCACCCACCCATTCACCCCCAGCTGTTTTCACATTTCCTACCAGAAGGGGTCCTAGTCTTTGCTGGAACAGTTTGCTCTTGTTCCCATCATCTCATTGTCCACTTTTCTCCTTCGTCATATTGCTGGCCTAGCAGCATCTCTTTTCCACCTTCTATCCTCCAGCCATTCTTTTGGATCTTATTGGAAGGGGTTCCAGACTTGCTTCTTGATTATCTTGTATGTTTCCATGAACAGCCTTCTCTTCCAGCTGCCTCTCTCACAATGGCCTCATATTCCTGTATTCTCTCATGTTACTTAGCCATATGTGTCATCCACAGCAGTTCTATGCAATTCCTTCACATTCTACCACTTACATACACCTTAGTATATATACCTTGCTGCATGTACCATAGTTCTCTATTCTTGATCTACACAATACTAGTGTCATATCTTGAACCACCCCCTTGGATCTCTATTAGCCTCTGCGTGCTATTGAGTTGCTCTGTGTGTTCTAAGGCCTTTCCCTTGAGAACCCCCTTCACTTACCTTCAAGTTACCTTCAGTCTGAACATTGACCTCCCCCATCATTCAACATCACCTTTGGATTGAATGTTGGCCTCCCCTGTTGTTCAACATCACCTTTGGATTGAATGTCAGCCACTCCCGTCATTCCAGATCTTCTTTGTAACGCTTCATGTAACAACCATCACACTATTCATTCAGCCTATTCCTGCCCTGCCCACGGTTGTCCCACCCACTCCACATATGTTTGCCACTGCAGTGGCTAATACAGATATGGGGTGGTATGATGAAGGTGATGATATGTACTCATTTGACAATGACAAATATCCAAACATGAGTATTTGCAAAGGAAAACAAAAGATATGCTAGAACACCATACATTACTAATGATTACTAATTTTTATAGGCCATAGCATTCCCCAACCTGATTGATACCAATCTCAATGCTGACCTTAATGATGTTGCTATATAAAATGCCCCCCCCTCCTTCTATCATTCCCATGTAACCAGCTTTCAGCTAATGGCCTCCAAGGCTGGTATACAACCTGCCTCATCACACAACACCTCCAGTATGCAGTCTGTGTCCTCCTTCACCTTGTCAGTAGGCCAATCACAAACATTAGCCCACCAAGTTCTTTTTCCCATTTTATCAGCATTCTCAGGGTCATCCAGTGATAGCAGAGGTAAATGAATTTGTGCCAACTTGGATGAAATGATGTCACAGATGACAGCAGAGTCCAGCATAGAGCCAACAGGCCAATCTCACACCATGTCACCATTTCCATGGAAAAGAATCACTAACTTGCACTAAAAATCCAGCACATCAAAAAGGAGTGTGAATTGCAGTTGGAATGGGACAAAATGCAATACAAGAGTACTAATGCACAGGCCATGCATGATTGGGCCATGCAAGCCCAACAGGCCCAGATTCAGCTCAAGTGTTATGTGAAGTGTAGACAAGGGGATCCAGGATGGCAGGAGTAGCTGACATCCAAATTAAAGGTAGTCTCAAAGATAGTGAAGGGAGTTCACAAGGGAAATGCCTTGGAACATACAGAGTGACTCAGGAGTGCACAGCGACTCAAAGAAGTCCTGGAAGGTGGTTCAAAATATTACACTTGGATTGTGAGATAAACATAGCCAACTACTAGGACAAGTAATTGAGGGAGACAATATAGTGTGTGGGAAATATCAGAAGTGGGAGTAAGTATAGTACTAGTGGTACAGGTGCTGTGTGTTACAGTTTTTCCCCTTTTCCTTGCTGCCTCCTGTCTCTCCTGTCTTCTTGATACACTACCTAGCTTTCATGCTTGCACAGATCCCCCCCCACATCCCTTCAAGTGATATACTACTTGGCCTTCATCTTCCTATGCAACACCTGTATCCTAGTATCATACTCACTCCCATTAGTTCCCTTTGCTATGTTGTTACAGCTCTACGTACTCACTCCTGTACCATGCTATGGTAACGTGCAATACTAGCGTCATATCTTGAACCACTCCCCCGGACCTCTGTTAGCCTCTGCATGCTATTGAAATGCTCTATATGTTCTAAGGCTACACCCTCCACAGTCGGACAATGAAACCCAGGCACCCATACCAGAGTATATCCCTTGCCACCATCGACTCCCACTCACAGGCCTTCCCTTGTCTGCATGACCTAGCCCCTCGCCCATTGTACCACCACCCCCTTGTATCCCTAGTCCCATCACTGTCACCCCACCACAGTCACCCATGTCATCCACCACAGAACTTAAAGTGGCCCTCCCCGCTGACTTCTCTGGAGAACCTGCCAATGCCATGCGTTGGATGAAGTCCATGCATGTCTACTTCGCCATTAACCCCATGTTGTACACCTCCAATGAATCCAAAGTTATGACGACCCTGAACAAGATGAGTAAGAGTCAAGGTGTATCCTTCTCTGAGATGTGATATGACCTCATGGCCGACACCAACCTCACCTCCTGTGAAAAAACCTTTGAGAAGCTGGCTACAAACTTCCAGACCACCTTCTACCCCTTCGACATCAAAGCCACAGCCCGCCACGAGCTCACCAGGCTCCAGCAGAAATCCTTCCATATGTTACGGTTTTTCTCCTTTTCCTCGCTGCCTCCTATTTCTTCCATCTTCCAGATACTCTACCTAGCTTTCATGCTTGTGAAGATCCCCCCCCCCGCACCCTTATTCCTCTCTCAAGTATGTATCTCTTCGTTGTCGTCTTGTTCCTATGTGTTACGCGTAGCGTTGCGAACGTAGATCCGGAACGTCGGACGCAGCCGAGGTTCTATCCGAGGGTGCGGACGACGGGTCAGTCGTCAGGTCGAAGGTGAACGAGGGGAGTTCGCTAGGAATCGCCTAGGAACTTACAGAGTAACTCAAGAGCGTACAGTGGCTCGTAGAAGTCCGGGGGTTAGTTCTAGATACAACGCTAGATTGCGCAGATCA
>JBBPTZ010000640.1:0-17303 GCA_038094315.1 Phylloporus cf. tubipes
GTGGGGGCATACGAGGTCGAGGTGCAGTCGCCGAGCGCAAAGATGGAGGGAGCGCCGAGCATTCGGAGGTGGTCTAAGACGGGTGAGGACTGTAACTCGCTTGACGTGTAGGGAATGACGCACTGTCGACGGAAATGCCCCTCTTGTTTGTCTGGTCGTTTGATAATTTGGCCATGAGGTTTCTTGTGATGGAACGGCTAGCGTTTCCAGCGGCCCATACGACGAGACCGCAGTCGACCTGTTGTTCTGGGGCATCTTTTGGCTTGAGGGTGACCGAGGATGGTGTGATGCCTTTGACCTAGTGGGCGTCGAGTATATGCGCACAGAAAAAGAAGAGCGTGTACCATTGTTCCGGTCATGATATCGATCTTGCTCTCCTTGAAAGTCTTTTCCGTGTATTTGATGAGTTCCTTGCTGAACATGGGAAGGACGCTGGGGAGTGCTTCGACGAGGGTGAGACGCATATAGGGATGGAGTTCGGGGTACCAAGATTTTAGGTCTTCCTGTTGCTAATGAGCAAGGACGACGTCGAACAGGGGAGGTGGACGTACCTCGAGAAAGTCGTGTAGTTCACCAGCGACCTCAATTCCGGTAGGACCGCCGCCTACGACGACCTGCAAGTGAGGTGAGGAGAGAGAGGAACAGGGAGAATGGAGGTACCATGTGTAGCAAGCGACGTTTTTCTTCCTCGCTGGTGCCAGGGAATGCGGCGGTTTCGACGCAGTCCAAGAAGCGTCTTTGCATCTGGAATGGTGTGAGGGGGAAGGGAGCATGCGTGTCGAGCGCGGACCTGTTCTGCGTCTGCAATCTCCTTCATGAAGCAGGCATGCTCCTTTACGCCGGGGATGCCAAATGTCTGTGTTTCTGCGCCGACTGCATAGACGAGATAGTCATAGTTTATGGTGCTTGTCGGCTCGAGGGGACGGAGGGGGGACGAGTCGGTGAACGTGACGGTCTTGTTGATGGGCTGGAAAGGGATGAGCAGAGCGGACAGGGGCGAGTGAGGACATACGTCGACGTCGGTTGCTTCTGCTTCGACGACTCGGACTTCTCTGGCCTTGTGACGGGTGATGAAGCGGGTGGCTGTGACGGGATATAAGCGGGATCTGTGGAGATGTGCGAGACATACGCTGGAGAATGGAGCGGGCAGCGAGTGTACCAACTGCGACGGAGGGAAGGAGAGGCGTGAAGAGGAAAAAGTTTTTAGGGCTAACGACGATCTGGGGGAGGAGGATGAGGGAGGAAATGTAAGGGCACGCATGGACGGACGGTGTTGTAGTTTTCGGTGTCGAGATGCTTGAGCAGGCTGGTTGCGCCCCAACCGCTGCCGAGGACGACGAGAGTCTTTTTTGAGGGGTCAAAGGGGAGCTGTGGGCCTGGATGGCGTTCCTTGTGAGAGACGTAGTAGAGGGTGCCGGTCCCAACGACGGCGGAGGCGAGGGAGACGCGCCCGACGACCTGGAGAAATCCGCGCCAACGAGTGAGCATGGCAGAGAAGTGAAAGACCTGGGATTCAGTTCGAGGTGGAATCCGAGGTCAGGGTAGTACAAATAGTCTCGAGTGAAGGCGGTGACTCGAGCAAGATGAAGACGATCCCCATCCTTGGCAGAGACGCGATCCACTGCGGATTCCATCTGCACGACCACATCGCAAGGACCCTCCTCGAAGCACTCCCAGCGACCCACTACGTCCTCGTTACAGACACCAACATCGCACCCCTCTACCTCGCCCAGTTCAGCACCACCTTTGATGCGCATATACGCAACGCATTCCCAGACCCTGCAAGCGCACCCCGCTTCATCGCACATGTCATCCCACCCGGAGAGACTTCCAAGTCGCGCGATGGAAAGGCAGCCATCGAAGACTTTCTCCTAGCACAAAAGTGCACCCGCAACACCGTCCTCCTCGCCCTCGGCGGAGGCGTCATCGGCGATCTCGTCGGCTTCGTCGCAGCAACATTGTGCGTGTCCATCCATCGCACGTACCCCCGCTGACCCCACCCAGCATGCGCGGCGTCCGCTTCGTGCAGATCCCCACCTCACTCCTCGCCATGGTCGACTCGGCCATCGGTGGAAAGACCGCCATCGACACCCCCCTCGGAAAGAATCTCATCGGCGCCTTCTGGCAGCCAGAATTCATCTTCATCGACGTCGCCTTCCTCGCATCCCTCCCAAAACGCGAGCTTGCAAACGGTCTCGCCGAAGTCATCAAGGTCCGTACATCTCTCCCAATCGCCGCACGCCCTCATATCCTCGCAGACGGCCGCTATCTGGGACGAAGACGCGTTTGCCCTCCTCGAATCATCTTCGGCAACCCTCTTCGATTCCCTCGCCGACATACATGCTGCCTCTGTAGACGACCTCGCTTCCCACCCCCTCCTCACACTCATCATCTCCTCCGCCAGCACAAAGGCTACCATCGTATCACACGATCCAAGGGAAGCCCATCTCCGCGGCATCGTCAACTTTGGTCACACCATTGGCCATGCCATAGAAGCTTTTCTCACTCCCTACCTCCTACACGGCGAATGTGTCGCCATCGGTATGGTCCTCGAAGCAGAGATCGCCCGTGGTCGTGGAAAGGAAACCGGCCTCGGCCAGGTTGGCGTTGGAAGACTCCGTCGTTGCATCGAGTCGTACGGCCTACCGACCTCCTTCAGCCATCCCCTCCTTCTCCGCGCCCAGGCCGAGGCCCGCGCCGCCTCCGCCCCTCCAATGACCATCGATGGCCTTCTCGATCGCATGGCCATCGACAAGAAGAATACCTCTAAACTCAAGAAAATCGTCCTCTTGTCTCGTATCGGAAAGACCCACGAACTTAGAGCAACGGGAATACCCGACGACGAGATCAAAAAGGTCCTCGTAGATGGCGTCACCGTCATCAGTAGCATCCCTGGCAAATATGTAAAGCCGTCCCTTCCCAGCCCATTCTGGCAGCTACCGACCACCGCAGAAATGGGCCCATTGCCTCCTCAGCTCCGTCCTCCTCCACCTGCCACAGCCCCTGCGCCGACTGTTCACACTAATGCAGGCGTTCCGCATATCACCCTCTCCACACCGGGTTCCAAGTCCATCTCTAATCGTGCCCTTGTCCTCGCAGCGCTCTCGAATGGCACCGTCAAGCTAAAGAACCTGTTACATTCAGACGACACCCAGGTCATGATGGCGGCCCTGCAGGCTTTGAGCGTATGTCGACATTTCTCTCTCTCCTCCTTGCTCATTCCCCAAATAGGCAGCCACGTTCGAGTGGACGGACAATGGTGAAACCCTCGTCGTCACCGGATCCGGTGGTAAGCTTTTGCTTCCTCCACCTGGCACAGAACTTTACCTCGGCAACGCTGGCACCGCCGCGCGTTTCCTTACTACCGTCTGCACTCTCGTATCGCCCTCCGCCACCCCGAATCCATCAGGCCGCACCGTCATCACGGGCAATGCGCGCATGAAACAACGCCCGATCGCGCCGCTGGTCGACGCTCTCTCCAAGGCTGCCGCAGATATCGACTATCTCGGCACCTCCGGTTGTCTCCCCCTCTCCATTGCTCCCACCGGCCTGCCAGGTGGCACACTCTCCCTCGACGCCTCCATCTCCTCGCAATACGTCTCTTCCATTCTTCTGTGTGCACCCTACGCCCAACAGGACACGACTCTCGTCCTTACCGGAAATGCCGTCATCTCCCAGCTTTACATTGACATGACCATCGCCCTCATGCGCGACTTTGGCATCCACGTCACCCGCGAGTGCGACCCCGAGACTGGCGCGCCGCTCAATGTATACAAGATCCCACGCGGGGTATACACCGTCCCCGAATCGGGCGTATTCACTATCGAATCGGACGCGTCGAGTGCGACCTACCCACTGGCGGTCGCCGCCATCACCGGTACATCATGCACGCTCGCCTCGATCGGGTCTTCGTCCCTCCAGGGTGACGCGCGCTTCGCTAAGGAGGTCCTCGAGCCCATGGGGTGCATTGTCATACAGACCGCCACGGAGACGACTGTCACTGGGCCCCCGATCGGAACGCTCAAGGCCATGGGCGAGGTGGACATGGAACCCATGACTGACGCGTTCTTGACGGCTGCCGTCGTCGGTGCTGTTGCGACAGACGGTGGGCTCGGCGGGGAGGGCGGTGTTGGCAAGAGTGTCTTGCGGATCCGTGGGATTGCGAACCAGCGTGTCAAGGAGTGTAATCGCATCAAGGCGATGAGGGACCAGCTGGGTACGTTGCGTCATCGTGTGCGGGATCGTTGATTGACGCGCATACAGCCAAGTTTGGGGTCGACACGGACGAGTTTGACGATGGAATCATCATTTATGGGCGGCCGCTCGCCGGTCTCAGGCATGGCGCGTCGGTTCATTGCTACGACGATCATCGTGTCGCAATGGCGTTCTCCGTGCTTGCCACCGTCGTCAGTGGTACCATCATCGAAGAAAAACGGTGCGTTGAAAAGACGTGGCCCAACTGGTGGGATGACTTGGAAAACAAGGTACGGTACACAGACGCTCTCATCTACGGTCCCTCACATAGCAAACAGATTGGCATACAAGTCCAAGGTGTCGACATACCTCGCGCACAACCCTCCGCACCAACTGTATCTGTGCCCCAAGTACTCACGCCAACGACAACACCATCCATCCTCCTCATCGGTATGCGCGGTTCGGGAAAGTCTCATATTGGCATGCTCGCCTCGCGCGAGCTCTCCCTTCCCCTCCTCGACTTTGATGCCCACTTTGACTCGGTACACCCGCCATCTGTCCGTGCCTACGTCCAAACGCACGGATGGCCAGCCTTTCGTGCAGCCGAGACAGAACTCTTACTCTCTCTCTTGTCCACGCACGCCAAAGGATGGGTGATCAGTCTCGGGGGTGGTATCGTCGAGACACCAGCAGCACGCGATGCGCTGGTCGAGTTTTCGACCCGCCAAGGTGGCAAAGTCGTTTGGATTCAGCGTGAACTACCCGTCATCGAGTCCTATCTCGAACAGGAAGGCGAGCGTCCCGCGTACGGTGAAGAAGTGCGGGACGTGTATGCCCGTCGCGAGCCATGGTTCGCTCAGTGTGCCGGCTTCGAGTTCGGCAACTATGCCACGCTGGAGCGTGGTTTGGACGAAGTGAAGCGGTTCTTTGGTCATGTGTCTGGATTGAAGCCGAACCTGGCCCCAAACGTCGCCAAGGGCGTTCGGTCGTACTTTGTAGCATTGACGTACCCCGACGTCGTGCCCGCGTTGGGGGATATCATCGAAATCACTACGGGCGTGGATGCGGTCGAATTGCGCGTCGATCTACTTCGCGAAACAGGCTCTACAAACCCGATTCCGTCGCATGCGTACGTTTCGGCACAGCTGTCTGCGCTCCGGCGCGTTACCTCGCTCCCTATCGTGTTCACCGTGCGCACAATCGCACAAGGCGGTATGTTCCCTGACGACGCAAGAAAGGAAGCCGCGGACCTCCTCGAACTTGGGTTGCGCCTCGGGTGCGAGTACATAGACGTCGAGATGACGCTCCCGCCTCATTTCATCAAACACATCGTGAGCCTCAAGGGTTCCTCCCATATCATCGCCTCGTTCCACGACTGGACAGGCGCGATCTCATGGGACACACCCGCCATGGCAGAAACGTACGGCGTCGCATCGCAATACGGGGACATTGTCAAGCTGGTCTCCAAAGCGACTTCGTTCGCGAGCAACTTTGCCCTCCAGGCCTTTGTCGCCAAGCACACCGCGAAGCCGCTTATCGCGATCAATATGGGTGTGCAAGGCCAGCTCTCGCGGGTGCTCAACACGTGCTTGACACCGGTGACACACCCGCTGCTTCCGAGCAAGGCTGCACCCGGCCAGCTCGCGTTTGCCGAGATCCAGCAGGGGCTACACCTGTGTGGCCTGCTCCCGGTGAAGCAATTCTACCTCCTTGGCACGCCGATCGCGCATTCGATGTCGCCGACGCTGCATAACACGGCGTTTGAGACGCTCGGGCTCCCGCACACGTATAGTTTGTTCGAGACGCCAACGGTAAACGACGATTTGAAACGCGTCATTCGGGAGGAGACGTTTGGCGGGGCGAGCGTGACGATCCCGTTCAAGTTGGACGTGATGCCTCTCTTGGACGGGTTGTCGGATGCAGCCGAGACGATTGGGGCCGTGAATACGATCGTCCCGAGGGACGGGCTACTGTTTGGTGAGAATACGGACTACCTTGGGATCGTGGCGGCCGTCAGGGAGCGCGCGTCGGGTGTGGGGATGTCTTTGGGCGCAGGGGATGTGGAAGCGGCGTTGGTGATTGGGGCGGGTGGGACGGCGCGCGCAGCGGTGTATGCCCTCCAGACGCTGGGCGTGCGCGAGGTATACGTGTTTAACCGGACCAAGGACAAGGCCGAGGCGATCGCGACGGAGTTTGACGCGGAGGGGGGCATGACGCGCGTGCGAGCGATCGATGGGATCGGTGCGTGGCCCGTCGCGTCCCCGCGCATGATCGTGTCTACAGTCCCCGCCGACGCGACGAGCACGATCTCTGGCACGACGGATGCACTTTACCTCGCGCCGACGCTCTTTAGCGCCAAGACCGGTGTGGTGGTGGATATGGCGTACAAACCGGCCGAGACGCCGCTGCTGCGGCTGGCTGCAGAGACGGCGCCGGGATGGGCGCGGGTGAGGGGCATCGACGTGTTGCTTGAGCAGGGGTATGTGCAGAGTGAGATGTGGACAGGGAGGCGGTGTCCAAGGGACAAGGTGAGGGCGCGGGTGTTGGCACAGTATGGCGCAGCGTAGGGGTTGGTACTGTACGATTTTCTGTGCATGTGTGAATTTTCGGCAAATAGATCTTGGTTTCGTATTCGTACGACAGAGTCATGAGTCAAGTAATCATACAATAGCATCCAGCAATGCTGAGGATCCCGCATGCAATTACTTATGTACTTTCCTTGGTTTTGGTGGAAGTACCTTGTGTAACTCCAACCACAGCTCCTTCTCCAAATCCAGCAGTACAGAGGGCCGTGTGGTGCCTCGATACGCATAAATTTTACTGGAGGAAATGATACAGATTGTATAGTACCTGGTCACCACGAGTATCACCAGAGTGGGACCGCAAATTAGGATGAAAAAGAAAACGAAACGAAAAGAGCGACCGACAGAACTACTGGGTAGCTACCACCCAAAGACCCTAATAATTTTGCACGTCAGTCGAGGTCAAAGGAGAAATATATAAACAAGACACACTCTTCATGGAATTGGATGCCACCAATAGCCCTTTTCGAGTTCACGTCGCATGTCCTCACAGCGCGCGCTACGTCTCGGGAAAGACTCACGGGGCCGCAAACGGCAATAAAGGCGCCGTGGGGGGTATTACCTTGACTCATCACGGACCCAATGAATTTGTCCACCAGCTCCGCAATCCTTGGGCGCCCAGACGTGAGAGTGACCCTGGGTGGGAGCGCGAACCCTTTAAACAAAGGATGAGTGGCGCGAGTATAGAAGACGGAGACGCCAAGTCGGGCGGGATTGCTTTGAGATACGAGTGCGCCAAAGAGGGGAACGAAATCTTCCAAGGCGGCTGGAGGAGACGTTAACCTGCGCGAACGTATATGTACACGAGGCCGGTAGACGACAGACGCACCTGGGTTAGTGATACACCAGACGACCTCGATGACCCGAGTCCTGCTTCTATCACCGGCCAACACCAGATCCTGAACCGCAGATAACGCAAACGTGACACCACTGCCGCCGACTATGAACATTGCCCCCGAGTAATTCGGAACCATGATGTCGCCGAGGCCACCTAACCAATCCTACTTGATTTCAATCGCGAGACCGACGATTCAGGGAAACACACCATAAGGGCCTTCGACCATCACTTTGATCTTCGTCCCAGACCTTTGACCCCGCTCACCAGATTCGGTCGTCTCCGCCATCTCGTACAGTTTCTTCGTCCAATTTCCGGTCCTTTTGCACATCAGGACCAGACCCTCCTCCGTGTTGGTTGCACTGGAAATAGTAAACGGATGTATCTCCGTCATCCCCCCAAATCCCATGCGAGTCGAAAGGATGCGTAAACGAACATGTTGGCCAGGACGCCAACCGGTGTGCAGGGAAGGAATGTCTACTCGAGTGACGCCCAACTCGGGAATCGCCCGAAGAGTTGCGGTGGTGAAGCGGGTCTTGATGGCACGAATAATGTGATCAAGCCCGTAGACAGCGGAACCTGCGATAACGAACGGGATGCAAGCCTGTTCGTGAAAACACGCCTAGGATATAGTAATGTTCAGTCGTCGAAATGACAGTGGCTAACGTCCACTTACAGCAATCAAGATCGTAACCAATCCAATGACATGAGTGACGAAGAAAAGGTTGTAGAATTTCGTCCGGACACTCTGTATTGAGAAGAAGCCAAGGATATCTGCACAGAATAGAGCGATGAAGCCCCAGAGTATATGTGGCTGAGCAACCTTTTGCGCAAAATTTCCCGCAAAGCTCCATTTATATACTGTGAAAATACATACAAGACAGGATGAGATGAACTATGCCCAGTGGGTAGTCAGGAGTAGAGACGTACTGTAGCCGATGGCATGTACATTTGACGCAATCACCATCAAGCTTCCGACATGACGGTGAAGATAGTTGAGCTAGGTGGAATATTAGCCCGGCCATTCCAGACTCGGATCGATCACAAACACGAACCTTTTCGTACCCAAAGCCAACAAGCAGCCCTATTATATTGTTCTTCGTAGCAAAGGCATATACAAACGGGATCTGGGACGCAGCGACCCACCCAGGGCGATGGGGCCGAGAGAATAAGCGTGATTCATAAAGCGTAGCATAAGAAACTGCAGCGCTATATCCCACCATCAACAAGACCTGTATAACAGTGAAATCCCCAAGAATGCGATACTGCATGAAACTCGCTGCGGGATGTCTCAGGGAGAAACGCATTGGAAAGTGCCAGGGCTGTCTAAGTGGCGCGGCCGCTTCGGGGGTGGGGACACGATACTCCAGCGGCTTCTCTTCTTTGGACTGCGATGGTGATCCTGAAGAGGACGAAGACCGGTACATCCTGAATTTCTTGGAGGAATGGAGGAAAGAACTCTGAAATACTTTGGAACCATTGTTCACAATGTACACCAGTGCACGAGGAAGATTGAAGAAGGAAAAGGCAAGGATAACGGTGAGAATAAAGATGTCCAGTTCATACACCAAGGTTTCGCTGGATACGGTGGGAGAAGGGGCACGTTCTTCGAGCTGCATGGTTTCCAAAATGTAGGCGTCTGAAAAAGAAGATCGAATGCACTTCAGTAAGTTGACAAGTCGTAAACGCAATCCAGAAGATTACCAGATGCCTTTGAAACAGAAAATCAACGTCGATAGCCCAGAACAACCGCGGGAGGAGAAACGGTAGCGGTGGAGACCTGTATGAGATGCAAGCCACCATATATAAGAACCCTGTCGCGTGCGATGTGTCAGCGACGAAATCCCGAGTGAAAGAACATCCATGTGACACATGACGGGATCTACCCAGGAGATTGGGATGTTATCAGATAGTGAAAAGTCGCATCGGCTGTTCGGTCGCCATGCCGGAGAGTATATGTCAATTCTAAACGGATAAAACACTCCTGCCTGAAAATAACCTATTGCATGGACCAACATCAGGAAACAAGGCCTAGATCTGCCCGATTCAGAGAAGGTAAAATCGTGTTCGGCGGAGTGTATCAGCGGCCGAGATTACACGTGCCTCCCATCCGAGGCCAGCAGACCGGGAAACGCATCGATAAACCTTGTGTTACACGTCGCAGCACACTCGACTTGAGTTTTCCCGGAGAGAGATGTCGTGGCAACGTGACACGGCCTCCCGGCTAAAGGGACCGTTATCTGATAAGCTTAGATCCGGTCGCAAGTCCAGCCCGGTGTATCAGAAAATTGAAACGTACTACGAGCAAACCACGCGCTCCTTCTCATGATCTACCCACAAGATGTCTGACTGATACTGCGGCGCACTTTCTACGCAGTTTCAACTGCGGTAAAGGGGACCATGAAACCACGACAGTGACCACCAGCCGCAATTTCGTAGCAATTGTGATCCAGAACAGCGAGATACCGGATGTTCGATGTAACAGATCAGGTCCCAAGTCCAGTCCCGGATGGTTCGCATGAGTATCGGAAAATCGAAACTAATCAATGGCTCACGAGGAACAAGCACTGACATTGGCGTACGTGTCTCTCTGACATGTTGTCACCAAATACACCGATGCCCTCACCAAGTCCGAATTAGGTTCCACCCCCCAAATGCTGACGCTCCTGGAAGACAACTAAGCTGTTCAAAACCGCAGTGACCATTCCAAGGGAGAAACTAGAATCCGGATACGATCTTGATCGCTGGTCAGACTCCTCAGCTGCACGACTTTCGGACCGATGCGTCCGTAGCCCCAATGTATCTTTATTTTCAATGTCCCAAGTTCGTCGACGAACAATAGGCAGATGTGCATAGACAGAATGAAGACGGGTTTGACTTGCTTCTGCGATGCTTGCATACTTTATATTTGGGTTGGACTCCATTGCTACACCAAGGTGGACGTTGATGTGCGATGCTGTCCAGGTATACCGCCTTTTCTATCCGGGAGAACTTCCCAAGCTAGACGTCCGCTAGCAAAAGAGTTTAGTGACTCACGTAACAAAACCCTCGACCACGCAAGCTTTCCGCCGCGACTAATCCTCGTCCGTGTCAAAAGGGAAACCATAGAGGGTCATGAAATGATCGAAGTCCAAGTTGACAATAGTCCCGTCCAATGGGCGTAGTCCATCTGGTAGTCACATCCAATCTGGCTTTGAGACGCCGGTACGAGCAAGGTGAACCCAAAACGGTGGGTAAAGCCGGAAAACTTGAGCAGGTGGCTAAATGTCCGAAAGTTGTGGTCAACCCGCTTCAAACAAATAATACAAACAATATGAAACCAGTATAGACTCTATAGGTTGACCAGAATTCCCGTACGAACCCACCCCGCCATCTAAAATCAATCCATCGGAACTTTCAGGCTATTCAAGAAGCAGCTATGCTTTCCTCAATCACCTCGGAACCCTCTGCCCTCTTTACTGTGACACTACCATCCTGTACAAAACAGTATCAATGAATAAAACAAAACGTGACGACGACGAGAATGGAGACAGACCTGGTTACCAAAGTAGGCCGCTTTGGCAATGTTGCAGAACAGACCGACCTCGACGACGCCCGTCAGCAACTTGATCTTTGACAGTAGCTGCTCCAGGGTTCACCAAAACGTCAGAGGTAGACGTGGAGAACGCACCAAGTCAGGATGGGTGATCAAATCCCTCGGGAATGGCGCGTCGATGACAAAGTTGCCATTGTCAGAGACGACAGGTCCCGCCTTTGCTTTGGCCATGCGAAGCGACGCGTTGGGCGACCCGAGGGTCTCACGCAGGTTCTGCAAGACCTTGGCGTACGCAAAAGGGACGACCTCGATCGGTACACCTTGAGAAAACTAGCTTGACGAGGATTGTGCGTGCAAAAGGAGATCGGGAAGAGTAGACGTACGTTCTTGCCAAGATACTCGCTATTTTTCCTGTAATCGGCTACGACGATGAACCTGCAACGGACGTGAGCCAGACAACGACCACCAAGTGCGACAAACACACGTTTTTGCGGCTTCTGCAAGGACTTTTTCTCGCAGGTGACATGCACCTCCGCCTTTGATACAGTTGAGCCGAGGATCGACCCTACGCTCTGATGCGTGAGTCTGCTGTGAGAGAGAATGTGGGCAACAGACTCGTCGGCACCGTCAATGGTCACATCGATCGACGGGAATTGGTCCACGTCGCCGAGGTTGAGGTGAGCGGAGATGATGAGTTCTTTGGACTGAAAGCCGGTAGGGATAAAGATGCGGTCCTTGTTCAATTCTGCACCGTGTTGTACGATGCGTTCGACGACATATGGCACGGTCGAACCTGGAGAGGGCGAGGGATGAATAGGTAGTAAAGTAGGAGGCATGTGGCTACCTGAACCTATCCCAATGATCTGAGGGGAGGGTGAGGATGGCCGTAGCAGGAATCGTGCTGCGGTACCTTGTGGTGAGGGCGTATGTGCTTATCCACTGCAGTATAAGCAGCGAGCCGTTTGGATTGCTCGATAACTAGATACAGTCAGGAATCTGGTATGCCTTGAATTAAAAGACTTGCTCGAAAGCAGCGGGAGAGCCATGTTCCTTTATCAAAGAATGAGCGTCGTGCTGGTGAGTTGTCGTGAGAGGGACCTATGGCGATATGGCCACATCGGTGTCCATGAGAAGCACTGCTTGACCTTGTTCACACACATCATGCGAGCTATCAAAGGTGCGCACACACACACTTCTCGTTCAAACAGATGCAGACTAGTACCAGGCATCCTTCTGACGTGGTGCGTCGAGAGATGGGTCGTAGATAATGACTGACACGACGACAGCGACTCTGCGGTGAAGCAGATACTCGTCGCGATGAACGAGCGAGCGCCGTTCATCATCGAAGACATGGACGAGCACCACATCCTCATCAAGGCAGATGAGGAATACAGAGTCAGACGGGAATTGGAGGCCGAAGTACGCCAATATATCCTTGTCGAGGTATCCGTCGTTGATTCCATCTAGCTTGAAAAGAATACGTACAGCTTGGAATAACAAATTAGTTTTTGGGCCTCGGATCACCGATCACCGCGGAGCATGTCCAGTCGTGTTTCAGAATTCTCAGACGCTCCCTCGTCTCGACGATGGGCGACGCCGTCGCAGCATCGATCAGTGAGTCGGATCCATCTCCTCGATGCCCTGCTTGACCCATTCAGTCGCCAGCGTCGTCCTCGATAGCGTCGTCCTCCTTCTCTTCGTGTTCAGGCTGGCCATTCGCATCCGAATACAGCGTGTCGGATGGGAGGACATCTGGGCGGCCGTCGCATTCGTCTGCGGCGTGGTCAACATCACCTGTGATTGGGTCGCCCTCGCGAGATTGGGTGAGCATCCACCGTTCCTTGGCCTTGCTGTTCTCAAGCGCACAGGCGCAAATGCCGGCGTGGGTCATCTGTCCATGATTGCAATGTGGATGTACATTTGTACGATTACATGTCTCGTGTGGTGCGTTGTCCCCTTTCGAGTGTCTCCACTATCGCCAAGATATTACAGGGCTGTTCGTGTCAGCATCATATTCTCCATCATTCGAATACTACCAGCAGGGGAACGACTCTATGTATACGGCCTCGTGATCATCTCTTTCTTCCTTGTCACCTGCTCCGCCATCGTGGTACAAAAGGCAATCACTTGCACCGATGCATACCACTCTTTCCACGCGACACCATCCAATCCCTACTTTTGCTGTGGTGCAATCCATACGTTGGGCCTCTCTGAGTTGGCAGGTGAGTCCCCTTTATCTGTCTGCATCGTCTTACTCTGCATGATGTTCCAGTGGGTTGTTTTGCCGACATCATCGTCACCGTCTTTCCTTTATACGTGCTCCGTGGGGTCACGCTCTCCCCGAGACAACTTCGACTTCTCCGCCTGCTCTTCTCATCCAACATATTAATGTCCATCGTGTACTGTCTTCGCGCTATAAACCAGGTCACCCCAGCCCTATCGAGGTGGTCTGCTGTCATCTCCAACTTGCAGGTACCGTACTCGTTCTGGCTACTCAAACGCGCATGGTTGACGACCACTTAGAGCGGCATATGCTTGATGGTCTGCAATCTTCTCGTCGTCGTCACCTACCTCTATCGCGTGCTGGGGTTCCAAAAGCACGTGTCGATGACCAGCGACGCGACTGAAAAGGTCACGGACGGCGACCCTTCTACGACGTCATCTGTACCCCAACAGATGGCCTTGACGACGATCGATCTCTTGTTCTCGACGCATAGTCACGAATGCACGCCCGATGGGACCCTAACGAGTGGTTGCTGACCCAAGCTTTCAATGTGCTTTCGTTCCGTCATGTTTTTGGCTTTCAGACGACGTCCATTGTTGAATAGACGAATGAAAAGGACAATCGAATACGGACATCTCGGACTACTTGCATTATTACTAGACCTTGTCCCGTGGCGTAAAATATTGATGACACTTAGTACATGCTGTGCAATGCTCATCTTCACCGATAGCATCCAACCATGCAAATCACCGTGGATCAAGTGGTGGATATAATCAATGGTAATGATGGGAACCAAGACGTCCACATTGCTTCATTTCTGGAGATCGATCACACAAGCTACAGGTACGCCATCCGAGAATAGTTGGGCCAACGCTTAGGACACGAACAGCTACACGGCATCCTGCAAGTCCTACCACGTCGACCTGTCCGGCTCCGATAGATCCTATCTCCTCTTGGTTTCTCCACTCACTCCGAGTCATTCGCAACCAGCGAGCAGGCCGATCACCCTCTCTGCCCTTTCCCCCCTCCTCGCCAAGATTCTCGACAAAACTGTGGTGCCAGTCCCACGACCCGTAGCGCACGACATGTCAGGTGGACAAGGAAAGTGGGATTTTGGCTGGTTATTGCTTCGTGTCCCCGCGTCGTCTCGGACACCGCCAACGTCGCTGGCATCCGTCCACCACCGACTCTCGCCCCGGCAGCTTGCTAGCGTCGAACAGAGGCTCGGTACATACCTCTACGCGCTCCATGGCATCACAAACGACTGGTTTGGCATACCGATGGACAAACCGGTACCAGAACCTCTTTCTGTACCCTCGTTCGCTACCTTGTTTGCTGCAGGCCAGGCCGGCGGGGGCGAGGAAGGAGATGGGGAAGATATGATGCCGTACAGCTGGCAGGACACGTTTGTGTTACAATTGGAAGAGTTGCTCGAACTGGTGTGCGGCGCCAAGGAGGCTCCTATCGATGTCGACCAACTGCGACGCTCCCTATCTCGCGCGATCGGATCGTTCCTCTTCGATGACGTGGAGATACCGAGGCTCATCTGGGTGACAGGAAACGAAGAAGACGTCATCGTGTCTCTGACTTCGAAGGGAGATAGTACAGGATCCGAAGAAGATGAAAAAGTAGGCATCGCATATATCCTTCCGACCTTTGTGCATGCGCTCTGGGGAGATCCGCTGATGGAAGCATGGTTCATGCCACCTGGACCAACGACAGCGATCAATAAAGGGTATTTTAGTAGTGAGGAAGATGGCACGCTGATCGAGTTGCCGCGACACACGACGAAAAGGGTGTGGTATACCGTATACTTGGCATTGCTGGTCTTGGCTGAGGAGATGTCACGAGAAACAACTCGCGCTCCTGGTAGGGCTACGGAACGATGGGCGAGGCAAATCTTGCCCGAATGCGTAGAGATCCTAAAGAACGCCCCGTGTTATTAGAACATCCATCTACGATATATAGTGTTCGCACCATCAAGGATCCCCAGCGGGTGCCATCTCGACGCCGGCAGGGGTAACGGCGGGTGACTGACCATAGTCGCCTGCGAGCTCGCCCTCCACGACTTCCTCCTCGTCACTGCTCTGACCCTCGACGTCTGCAATCTCGGACACATGTTGGTTTTCCACATGATGCTGGCGCATACGTGGATCCCACTCGAGCTCTTCCGGCTCTGGCTCTTCGACTTCGACGCGCTGTTTCCAGTCAAACTTGTCCTTGAGCATGAGCACGGCCCGAACAGCACGCTCGACACGGCGATCGTGAGCGTCGCGTATCTCCACGCACTCGCGAAGGACATCATCGTAGGTCACTCTCTGTCTCAGACCTGTTCCGAAGCCAGACTGGGGTTGACCTTCCATACTGCTCGTGGCGATCGCTCCGCGGGTGAGCATGCATTCGGCGAGACGACGGACGGTCGCGTTTTCCATGCGAAGTACGTCCGTCGTCTGCTGGTTCCGCAAGAGCGGTATGAGATCGTTGTCGAGCTGATGGTCCGTCATGGGAACGCTCGGATGGAGCGCGATATTCTCGTACGGCGACCTCGCCTGCGACTGGGTCGAAGACGACGACGACGGTGGTGGTGCGCTGAGGGAGGAGTAGAAGCTGTGTGTCTGCGAGAGGATGACGTTGTACTTGGAGAGAATGTCTGGCCAGGGTGGCATCAGGTGGAGACCGCCTGCCTCGATGGTGCGTTGTAATGCCTGGATGGACTCGATGATCTGGTTCGCTTTGAAGCGGAGAGATTCGAGCTGGGCGACGGGCAACGCGTCGGGGCTGAATTCGGGCTGCGTCGCCATCGTCGAGCACAACGAGCAAAGGCGCGTGACGTGGTTGTCACATGTCGCGTGACATACGTCAAGCGTGACGTTCAATCCCGAAACGCTTGTCATTCCCGCCATGGTGTCCTCGCTCCTCGCCAGACGCGTGATGTTCAGTGGGCTTACCGCTCTCGCAGCCCGCACGACTCGCCCTGCTGCGTTTACCATCAGCGCACGTCGCACCCTCTATGCGACCCCTCAGTTCAACCTCCCAGCCAAAGCTACCAAGGGTAAACCCGCGACGGCTGCAAAGAGAGGCAGACCGCCGAAAACAGGGGCTACAAAGGCGACACGCGCAAAGCCCGCCAAGCGAGGCAGACCTTTGAAAGAGAAACCTCCCAAGGAGGAGAAACCGCGATGTGAGCGTGCATGGATTGCAACTCGAACTGGCCGTGGCTGGATCTCATCGTTTTCTAGCCCGCGTACCAAAAGATCTCAAGCCTCCTAAGCAGGCCCCTGGCCCCTACTCGCTTTTCATTTCGTCGTTCTTCAAAACTCATCCCAAGCCAAACACGTTTGAGGAGTGTCATGAGCTGTTCAGGCGTGCTGGTCAAACTTGGAACGGATACTCGATGGCCGAAAAGCAAGTACGTGGGACCTGCCATCGAGTGCGGTAATCTTTATAGCTCATACCCCCTATCTTGTTTCCTTTAGCCATTCTATGACGAGAGCGAAGCCAGAAAGGTACAAGCAAAGGAGGAGAGAGAAGAGTTTTTAAGCAACACCTCGTCGTCAAACTTGAAACTACTCAACGCGATTCGTAAAGCTCAGGGAAAACCCAGGTTGCGCCAGACAAGGAAAAATGTGCCCCCGTCTGCTTTTCTCATGTTTGTGCCCGTTCTTTGGATGCCTGCTTTCTCATTGCGCATGTCTCTAGATTCGCGAACGAATTCCGCAACAGCCCAGAGGGGATGGCCGCCATTGATGAAGAATCTCCAGAAAAGAGTTATCCAGTTCGGTCTGTTCTCGCAGCTGCACAACGCTGGAGGTCCTTGACCGATGTGGACAAGGCAGTAAGTAGCCGTTTCGCACCGTGGCACCTAATTCTGATCATTCGCGTAGGTTTACTTTGAGAGGTTCAAGGAAGCCAAGGAAGAATTGAAAGCCAAGA
>JBBPTZ010000641.1:0-17288 GCA_038094315.1 Phylloporus cf. tubipes
TACAAAAATTTTCCTTTTTTTTTTTTTTTCGGGCTCACATTTGTTTGATTCGAGTAGTAGAAAACAATGTATTAGTGTACTAATAATATTAAATACATGATTGTTGTATTAGCTAGGAAGACGAGCGCTATGACGATGTCGTGATGATCGTGGTGTTGCGATCTTCACGTTGTCGTCGCCACGTCGCCTTCCCCATGCTCCTGTCGTGCCGGTGACGATGTGGTGGTAGTGGTCGCACGTTGTTGTTTGTTGTCGCCATCGCTGCACTCCTGTCGTCCTTGTTAACGACACGGTGAGGGCCGGACGGGACATGTCGTTGTCGTCAACGCGGTGGGGGCTGAGGGACGCATTGTCGTCGGGAGGCGGTAGTGGTAGCGTGGTTGCTGCTACTGCGTCGCCCGTCGTCGATGCGGTGGGGAGGGCCCTGGACATCGCGTCACCGTGCCCACGTCGTTGGGACGGGCTTGATGGGACACGCTGGCTGGCAACACTCGTGGGGGGGGCATCAACTTGTCGTCGTCGTCGACATGGTGGTGGTGGCTGCATGGTAGCCGTTGCTGCCGTGTTGTCCTCGTCGGGGATATCAGCTCGTTGTCATCGTTGTCAACACGGTGGTGGTGTGGTGGCCGCTACCACCGTGTCATCCCCGGGGGGTAGGGGGCGTCAACTCCTCGCCGTCGTCGGCATGAAAGTGGTGGTGGTGGTGAGGTGGCCGCCATGTCATCCTCGTTGGCAACAGGGTGGGGGCGCCGTCTCGTCGCCCTCATCGTTGCTGTCGTCGACATGGTGGTGGTAGCGGTATGAGCAGGGCTGGACATGTCGTGGTCATCGTCAGCGTGGTGGAGGGAGGGGCTGGGACATCACGTCACTGTACCCTCATCGTCGCGACACGTTGTCGTCGACGACGACGATGTGGTGGGGGCTGGACGGGGCGCGTTTTCTTCGTCGAGGGGAGGCGCTGGGACACCGCGTTATCGTTGTCGTCGGCGCTGTGGGGGCTCGCATTGTTGTCGTCATCAATGCAGTGAGGGGAGGCGCCAGGACACCGCGCCACCGTGCTCTCGTCGTCGACATGGTGGGGGCTGGATGGGACGCGTTGTTGTTGTCGTCACACGGTAGTGGTGGTGGTGTGGTGGCCGCTGCCACCGTCGTATCGTCCTCGTCCTCGTCGACATGGTGGTGGCCGCTGCTGTCGTGTTGTCTTCATCTGGGGGGCGTACCGTCGTCGTCGTCAGGGTGGTGGTTGTGGCGCAGTGATCACCCCCACCGACGTGTCGTCCTCGTCGGGGGCGTCATCGATACGGTGGTGGTGGTGGTGTGACAGCCGCTGCCGCCGTGTCGTCCTCATCGGGGACGTCAACTTGTTGTCATCGACATGGTGGTGGTAGCCGCGTGGTGACCGTTGCCACCGCCATGTCGTCCTCGTCGGAGGAGCGTTATCTCCCCGTTGTAGTTGGCAACAGGGGCGTCATTCGTCGTCGTCGTCGTCGTTGCGTGGTGGCACGCAGTCGCGTTGCCCTCGTGCCCATCGTCATCTGGCGGTGGCACGCAATCGGGTCGCCCGCGTCGCCTTCGTGCTCATCTGGTGGCAGGTGAGGCTGTGAGGGTGCTGACGTGTTCGTTGGAACACGATGGCACAAGGTGATGGCAGGGGACGAGCGGTCAGGTTCGAATGGAGCGGCTGAGGCGAAGGCGGGGGACGAGTGTTCTGGCTCGAAATGGCGAGGTGGAGGCGGAGGGTGTGGGGTAAGACACAAAATGAACACAATTATGTAATACGACTCGCCCAAAAAATGTAAGTCCCGGCCTATTAGGAATGATAGGCTAATTAGGTATTACTATTACTTGTACCTATGTAGCTACTACGTCCCTGTCAACACTGTGCACTGTCGCACTGTGCCGTCGAGCCGGTGTGCTGTACCATGACAAACTATGACATGATGTAGGGCCGGGTGCCTGTCAGATCGCATGGCTATAGTGCCGTCACACTGTGCCGCTGAGCTGATGTGTCCCACTGTGACGAACTGTGACATGATGTGATCCCAGGGTCCTGTCATATTTCTCACCTGTCAAGCTGTCAGCTGCTGTAATCAATATGCCGTTTTTGGCCGCGTTCTGTAGTAATCTGTAGTACAGTTGACTCCCTTATAACCCATACCCCTTCGGGCAGGTCTAGCATCCAAAATTTCAATTTAACAGGCAATGACTTAGAGAGTACATAGATGGATGTCGTTTCGTGCTACAATTCTTACTACTACACTTTGGTAAAAATTTCCGTGGTTCAGGCGTCGGAGGTCCTCCGATGGGTATGGGTTATAAGGGAGTCGACTGTAATACTGTAATATGCTGTAACTCTTGACAGCCTGTGGTATAATTAGGGTTTTGCTGATGTTATGGACTAGTTGAGTAACTTCTGAGTTTGACTTGTTGGCACTACCACTCTCTTTCCAATTTATGAGTCGCCAAATTGATATATTGGACCAGGGCCATGATGGGGAGTGGTCAGTCTGCTTTTCCTCTGCCAATTCAATATGGTTGACTTTGTTGGCTTGAGACAGCTCCTCTACAGAGAGAAATGACTTGGGGTCATGTGACAGGTGGAGGCGGTAAGCATGTGCAATGCTGAAGTTATTGAACTGGGTATGAAAGGAATTGAAGACATGCAGGAACACACATGGCAGGACAGAGCTGGAAGAGAGATGGGATTGGAGGTCAATGGCGGGTGATGGAGGGATAGGCAGTAAGTCTCAAAATCTGGTGGGGAGCTGTCGACTGTGTGATGGAAGGCATTGCTCAGGCTTGGAGTTGCTGGGAATATTGGATGTAGATTGCATAGGCTGTTTGTGGGAGGAATCAAGTACAGACCCTAAATGACCATTCTGGCTGTTGACATCTGGGCACTGGATTGTTATACCCTAGAAAGTTGGGAATAGTCTAAGTGAGTGGTGTCAACAATGAAAAACTTGAAATCACCTCACTAGATAAATCAAATGAGTTGTCTGTGGGAACTACTGGTGCATGCAGTGGATCCGCACCCTGGAATTGAAGTTAGTGCAATCGACAAGTAAACATGATCAGGAGATACCTGTACATCATCAGTGCCATGCCTGGCCTGCTTGTTTGGAGGCTCTTCAGTTGAGCAAAAGGTTGCATCTGCTCATGCAATCCACTTTGCTTGCGCTGGCCCATAGATGTTGCACATTGCTCAATGCTGTGTTAAATGCCTCCTGGACTGGAATGTGTAAGGGCAATCTGGATGGCACTTGAAATCTGTTACGATTTACCCCTTTTTCCCCTTCATACTCTTATGAACACTATTTCTTTTCTTCTACAATGACTCACTTTCTACACATCAGCTGATATTACTCATCACTTTCCAGTCATCATTTCCATTCACCCTATGGCACTTTCCTCTCATGTTTAATCATACTTCTTCAACATTATTCCACAACGTTCTTTACCTATCTTGATAATAGTCTCCTTTTCCACACCTGGTCTGTGTGCTTCCCATTCTTCTTTAAATACTTGTTACATATGCATATACACTCTAAGCTATTTCTTCTTGGAATATACCAAGTTGATTGCCTACTACAAATTTGTCTTGTTGTTCATCTAGCCGCCCTCCTTGACTCCTCATCCTTCCACAAGACAATCTCTCCCACTCATCTCTAGTCAGGCTTTCACCTCTAGACATCTCCATGCCTGGTCAAGCCTATGCTTCCGACAACATCATCTCAATAATCCAAGACTATGCTCGCCCCTACTCAGGACAAGTGTAACAAAACCAAAAGACATCAGCAATAACAAGGACAGACAAAATATAAGTGAAATACAATACATTGAGGTTCAAAACGTACCATTGAAGCAGGACATTCAGGAGGGAGTGACTTGGTGAAGGCTCAGAGAAACTGGGGGTTTAAAAGAGGCCCATCACAGCTGTGGCCTGAAGTGAGTGACATCAATCAAAACAACAAGTTCATATGGAGTAAAACTGACTGCACCACCTACTTCAAAGATTCAAGGGCTTTGCCTGTCATCAAAGAAGCAAAGGTGCTGGTAGCGAGAATATCAACTTCCCTATGTATAAGAAATGCAGAGATGAGACACTATACCTAATACATAGGATGACCTTGCAACCACATATGATATTTTCTGATATTGAGGGAGGAAGCTTGCCTGAGAGTGAGTTTGCTGCCTAAAAGAAATGGAACAAGACTTACAATTGTTGGTGCCTATGTGGGTTACATATCTAGATGAAGTTGGTGTCATCTTTGCTGCAATAGAACAATTTGGGCTATCCCTTAGTAGTGGTTACTTGGATTCAACAGACAACGGATGGTCACAGATGGTCACAGATGGTCACACCAAACTTTGCACTGCAATCTCACTCATTTCTGCATCAATTGTGTTGGTTCAAGTTTGCAAGAGATTTAAATGTCATATAGTTACCATCTATCATTCCGGACAAAAAAGTAACTAAGTAATATTCTATGTTCTGAAAAAGTGCTGAACCAATTGTTCCAGAATATGACCAAAGAAGCTGACAAGTTTCTCAGGAGGCACAGCCAACACTCAGATGAAATGATGGGAGTTGCAACAACAACTAAAAACAAACAAGTTATGTAAGTATGAAAGCCTACCTTCATGTTACAGGATGCAAGCCTGCTCTGATTTCTAGTATGGCCAAGTCAGTTGCTAACAAGCATGACCTACCTTATCTCCCTTGTATATACTATGCAAACTGGTGTAGAATGTCTGAGTTGAAATGTTGATGATGATCCAGCAATCCCCATTATATTGCTTAGGCCTCAAGGCCTCAAAACTCTGAGTCAGAACTCTGATAGTTTGCCTGTACTGCTACCTCCCACCTGTATATAGTGCCTCAATATGACAGACACTCCACAAGACCACCACACTGCCATCCCTCAGCGTTCACCTTCCCTTACATCCTCAATAACTTCTATGGACTCTGCTTCCTTATCCAGTTCTCAAAACAGCAAGGTATTCATTGGACCTGTTCCAAAGTCCCCCCCAAGCAATACCAATATCCCAGCTACCCATGAGGCCTCCCATAAGGCCTCTCCAGGCCCATACTCCCATCCCAACACATCCCCCCATTCCTTCAATATGCCTTATCAACAAAGGCATGGCCCAGAGTTGGTGTCTACTGGTCAGGCACCCAGTTCTCCACAATATGGGTCTTATTTCCATCCATACAGGGCCACACCTCTGGAGATATGCCTGGTGTCTTGATCACTTGGACTGTTCTCTCCATCTCCAAGAATCTTAGAGGACATGCAATGAGTATATCCTGTAACAAGCTGTTGATGTTCTGACTGACCTATACTTGTGCAGGCTAGGAACTACTTTATCCATGGTTTCAGAGATATTTCTAAGAATATTTTGCACAACATGTACATGTGTAAGCTTGTAGACCACCAGTGTGTTGCTCTCCACACCATTCTTAATGTGGCAGAGGTCAAATCTGCCAAGCAATGCAAGATCCTGCTTGTCAGCATGCAAGAATATTACAAATATGATGCTGTGACGGTTGAAGAAGAGTTGCAGATTCTTATGACCCTACTGGGCGGAAAGCGCCTTGCAAACTCCGAAGGAAATGCACTGTTCCAGTTGGAGTCATTCAAGGTGGAACTTGTGGAGCTTGCAGTAGTGGATCAGGAGGCAGATTACTTCAAGGAAGCTATGAGGCTACATGAGCAGCTACATAGAGGAAGCATGTGGAACATGCTGTCTACCTTCCGTCCATTGCCTGCTGTCAAGGAGAAGCATGGTCCAGAGCATGTCGTGTGGGGTGATGATAGCAACAACAATAGTGAGGGTGATGGAGAGCCAGTGTTCCACATGGAGGGTGTCAGAGAGCCACATTCCACATGGAACCCAACAAACTGTGTGGCTGCAGCATGCCATTGATGAAACACAAGTAACCTTCTTGTACTAGCAATTTTTTACATACTCGATACAAACCATTTTGTCCGTACAAAGGGTCTGTCATTAGATCAAACTCCAAGATGTCTGAAACAAGTGGAGTAAGATGTTGACCAAGTTACTAACATATCAGACACTTACTACTTGAACCAACAACCCATAGGCGAATCCTTGTCTGTGTCCTCACCACAAACAGCCTGAATACACATAATCCATTTAGTGAAGCACCCGGGCCACTGGCATATCACCCTGGCTTATTGCCAAAAACATACTACTTGCAAGGCACATCTCAGTCCCAACCCTGCAGGCCTCATACCCTAGGCTACCCTGTGCTGCTTGCACCATCTCAGATTGAGATTGGCTGCAACATTTTTGACTGACTTTGGTCCTCCATACATGACACCTCTGCAGAACTGACAGGCATCCAGCTCATGCACCCTGTCATGTGTGGCTTTGAACTCAGAGCAGACCACTTCAACAGCAATCCTGGACCCATTGTCTATTCTGGCATCAGCACAGTGAGTTGCTCATAATCTTTAGTTAGGATTATATCTAATACACTGACTAGGATGTCACTACCACTGTCACGACACAGGGCTCCTCAGGCCAGCAAACACTTGAAGCTCACTCCAGAATATTGCCAGCTGCCCAGGGTCGCGCAGGGTGCACCTCTGGTTCACTTGCTCCTCTACAACATATTACTACATCACTTTGGGCTCCTGAACCACCTTATAATACCCCTGCTCCAATGTATGCCCCACCTCAAGCTTATCCAAGCTTCATGCCTGTGCTGGATTCTGGTATTGTGTCTACCTCAATTCCTGTTCCTACCCCCATTTCTGTGCCTTCTCCTGACTCAAGCCTTGTGACTAACCCTACTGCATCTGCGCCCTATCTGACCATTGCTCTACCCCAAGCCCCTGCCATTACAGCTCCCACGATCGTTTCTCAAGCTCCTAAATTGGAGTTCATGCCAGTACCTGCACCTGACAGTGTGTTTGTTCTGGTTCCCATGGCTTCTGTGCCCCATTCACCCATTGCACCTATCACTCTAGTGCCAGTTCCCTCCACCTTGCAGTACTACTCACTAATGATCAAAAAAGGGTGGTGCTTAGTGACGCATGAAGTCAAATCTTCTATTCAATGTTTACCCAGTCGGCCATACTGGATCAAGGGTCATGAAAAGCCCCAATTGATGTGGTGCTGTTGGCAGCCATTCAAAATGTTGTTGGTCCAGTCTCAGTAAAGCTACCAGCAAACACAAACCAGGAAATGAGAGGGGCCATGGGGAACATGTGCTGGTACTTCAAACAATATTCCTTGTGCAATGTGCACAAGGAATTTAGACTGTGCATGCAAGCATGCAATATGGACAACCTATTTTTGTTAGCTGGCACTTTTATTCTTGCTGCATTACACAACTTCTCTGATGGCAGTTACTATTATCATGATGTAGATAGTGAAGCCTGGCTCGAGTATTATAGTCAGATTAGGTGGATTATTGTATGTATGTGACAGGCAAAGGTGAGCAACTGGTTGGATTGGTTGCAGGCTGATCTGCTGGCTCATGCCAATGCCAGCTTCATAAACTAGATATACTAGTACTTTCTTCCTTAGATTCTTACTGTGTACTTGACCATTCTATTATCATTTGAACTCAGATATTTGACTACCAATGATCAATAAAGTGGTAAAGACTATGGTAGATCATAGTGATCTCATTGCTGTTGCAGTCCTGCCCCCTGGACTGCCAAATTGATGCAAACCATGCCAGATATGCCAGTAGGTGGTGCACATGGCCACAATCACTGTCATTGTCGGATTCATCACCATTCTTACTCTTTTCCAATTTCCCACCCTTATCCTCCCCTCACTCTCTATTGTGGCCATTGCACAACCTTTGCCATTGTGTCCCCCTCGCTTTCATCGTATTGGTGATGGCATACTATTACACAGCTCTCAGCCATGTCATCATTGTCATAAGGGTGTTAACAGTGCCTGAGTGGGCATGAGGGGGATGGGGCAATAGACAAGCAATGGCGGGTGAGTGTTCATGCTTGGATGGATGCAGGTGGGGATGACTGGCAAGGGATAGTGCTCAGACATGGGAGAGTTGACCAATGAGCATTTGTGCTTGAGTAGACAGGGTGGTGACCAATGAGTATAAATATAAATAGGGCAATTGGCAAGGGAGCAGAGATAGTGGATGAGCAATCATGCTTGGATGGACATGGTGGTGGAGGAGATGTTGATCAATGAGTCTATGTCTTGTATGTTCATGCTCAAATGAACATGGCAAGGGCGACTGGCAAGGGACAACACTATAGACACAGTGCAGATAGCCAACAAGCAAACCTGGGCCGAGGCAGTGAGACTTCACCACTATTGGAAGGCTTCTGAGGCAAACCAGCCTGGGCCTGCATATGTGGGGGTCAGAGACAAAATGCAATTCAATGCACAGCAGACATACAGATCCAATGACTAAGTCCAAAGATGGTATACAAAGCCATGGGCAGGTCATCCCTGAGCATGTCCAAGTTGGTGGTTGTTGTCTCTGCTCATCACCTTGCTAGGCTGTCAGCTGAATGGAAGAGATGATCACTGACCAACATTGACAAGGACTGTTGTGCCTGAAAACACATTAGACACAGGTACATAGTGAAAGTTGAGCATACCCTTGGTATGTGACACCCGACATAGCTTGTGGTACCCCTATCCAGGGATAATCAATAGTCAGCCAACCCACCCCCCCATTCACTCCAAAACATGAACGTGGACACACTAAGTGGTAATACCAGAGTCCACTTGTTATGCTTGACTCAGATGGAGGTGAGCATAGCCTTGGCCAACAAGACAGCATCAGCAGAAGTGTAAGCTTGACTGGATGTGGAGTGGTCTAGAGGCATGAGCCTGACTAGGAATAAAAGGAAGAGTGTTGGCTTATGAAAAGGCTGAGAGTTGAGGAGGGCAGCTAGATGAACAACAAGACAAACTTGAGGTAGGTGATCAACTTGGTGTATTGCCAAGGAGAAATAGCTTAGAGTGTACATGTGCATGTGACCAGTATTTAAGTAGAAAGGAAATGTGCATGGACCAAAGATGTGAAGGGAAACTATCGTTGAAATAGGAAAAGAACATCTGTTAAACTCGGATCCTCCTGGGGGGAAGTCTGGAGTGTCGGAGTGTCGGAGGTACTGAGGGGTATGGGGTGAGTCGGAGAGGGGCAAGGACTCTTGGCGCAGGACTTATATGTTGCACCCTTGTACTCGCGGTCCTTGGAGTCAGAGGTCAAAGAGGAGAGTCTAGAGACTCAAGTGCAGGAGAATAGGAGGTAGTTAAATCAATATTTGAATTAAAGAAAGTACAGAGCAAAGTACATAGTTTATATACTTCTGGAGTTACACCAGATTCATAAGCTGAAACAGAGGGTTACCGGAGTATTACAAATATTAGTAAGATGGAACTAGGAATGAGTAAGACAGGAATGTATATACCGGAGTACCGGAGCTGTGCGAAGCACAGGTCTATCGGGAGGGAACAAGAAGTGAAACTAATACAAACAGAGTAGGTAAGAACAAGGATATACATATGAGTAATGGAAATGGTCCAAGGGTCAGGTGACCAGAGGATAGGGGGAATCACACCGGAGTTGGTGTGGAGTTGAGGAGCGGAGACTGGAGTTGGACTTGTAGAAAGTGGCATATGACAACATCGTGGAACAATATCAAAGAAATATGACTAATCATGAGGGAGAAGTGCCATAGGATGGAGGGAAACAATGACTAGAAAGTGATGAGTAATATTGGCCAATGTGTAGGAAGTGAGTCATTGTAGAAGAAGAGAAACGGTGTCTGTGGGAAGAAAGAAATAGAAAGGGGTGAATCATAACACCACCACACCAGCTCCCACAAGAGCTCATTGACATATGGGAGTACCACCCAGTCTTCAACATCTGGGAGCTGACCCTGTCTGAGGATGTTGTCAATTTCTGGCTAGGCTCATGCCTGTACCTGGATACAGCACAATCGTGAGGACCAATGTAAGGAGCATTGACAAGTGCTGCAGCAGCTCCATAAAGGAGAGGAGGAGACTGTGAAACTGTGTACCATCTCGAATCCAGCTACAAATTCACAGCAACTCAGCCTGTATCAACATCCAGACTCAGAAGAAAACTCATTTAGAAACACCATCATAGTTGTCGCCTTGATCACCTCTTCCTGCTGGTGCTATTTGTCCATCTAGATGATGGAGATCTATGGGAGACTATGTCTTGTGACATGTGACAGTCACCCAGGTGAGTCACCCCAACTTGACACTCACTCCTAATAAGTTTGCTCATATGTTTTCAAGACTTGGCCTATGCCATATATTCTGTGCAGGATATCATTATCAATGCTATTAGCACATTCTTTTCCATGCTGCACTCTCAAACCCTCCATGCTCCCAAGAGAATATACCATGTTTGATCTCACAATATGCTGTTGGTATACCATGTGTTGCATATAGCCAGAAAGTCCCATCCACCTGTGAAGACCAAGGACTTGCTCGGGACAGAAGAACGATGCACAAATCATCAAGCCCAAGACTCAAAAGTCTAGAGATGACCTTTGAGTGAGTTTCAAGCTTGTCTGTCCAGAGCACAACTACCCAAAACTCAGGATGACGTACACTGAGCAACAAAACTGTTGCAATGTTGGCAATAATTGTAATAATTGATCAATATCTCATGATACATTAGAGCTAGACCTACAAACTTAGATATCATTAGAAAGCCATCATAAAGGGCTTTCCAAAAATATATACATTGCTTATGTAATTCGTTCACAGTAATGAAATATTCAACAATTAGTAACAGGTACTCATTGCAACAGTTTTGTTGCTGAATATATACTATTAGAAGTTAATAGGAAGTATATCCTTCATTTGCCTTGATGATCTTAGCAACCCTTTTAGGCATGCTTTCAATCAACTTCTAACACTCCTCCACATCAATCTTCTCCCATTCTACCTGAACATGCTTCCAAAGTTCCACAATTTCCTTTGATGGCTCCAAATACTCTGCCAGCCTTCTTTTAAGAAGAAACCATAGATGCTCTATGGGATTGAGGTCTGGAGATTGGGCAGGCCATACCATAATCTCATATCCATGCTCAACAAACCACTCCTTGGCCCTTCTACTGGTATGTTTGGGATTATTGTCTTGCTGGAAAATAATATCCTCTGAAGTTTTCTTATAAAATTCCAAGGTTTGTTGAAGCTCCTCTTCTAGAATCTGCATATAGAGGTCTATATCCATCCTACCATCAATCTTGCAAGCCATTCCAACCCCATTCCAAGTCATATAGCCCCACATTATCAAGGATTCTCCTCCAAACTTCACTGTTTCTGTCACCAGCCTATTATTAAGATTCTCTCCTGCCTTTTTCCATGCCCACTTCTTGCCATCTGACCCTATGCGATTAATCTTGGTTTCATCTGACCATATAACTCACTTCCAGTCCTCCACAGTCCAATCCCTATGGCTAAAAGCAAAGTCCATTCTTGCTTTTTTATAACACTTGGTAAGGAAAGGGCATTTCTTCTTCACCATGTTATGTGTAGCGTTGTGAACAACAAGACTTTGAATGTCGGAATCGCCGAGGTTCCACTAAGGGGTTCAGACGACAAGTCAGTCATTGGGTCAGGGTAAACAAGGGGAGTTCGCTAGGAATCGCCTAGGAACTTACAGAGCACTTCAGGAGTGTGCAGCGACTCAGAGAAGTCCTGGAAGGTGGTTCTAGATACAACGCTAGATTGCATAGATCAAGAATAGAGCTACAAGTACAGGCAGCGGGGGTATAAATACTTGACAGTATGTAAGCGACAGAAGTCTGTAGAAGCGGATGGAACTACTGCAGATTTGTAGATACATATGAGTCAGTGTGAAAGTAGTGGGGAGACAACGCCATTATGAGAGAAGCGGTGGAGGAGAAGAGCTGTCCATAGATCATACAAAGTAATCAGGAATGAAGTCCAGGGCCTGTTCCGGTAGGATCCGAAGGAATGGTGTCAGGCCAGAAAGCAGGATAGAGAAGCTGCTGGGTCAGTGATACGACAAAAAGGTAGTGCTCCCAGCAGAGGCCAGGGTTGGAGTAAGCAAAGGAAAAGAGAAAAACGGACTGACGCAATAGTACAACCATAACATTACCCCCCTCTAACAATCAAGTCCCTGGCTTGATTCTCTTTGTAAACCCTCTAAAGGTTACCTCCGGAGTGGATAAGCGATCGGTTATCTCCATAAATATCCTTGGCCTGATCTGCCGATAAGTTCTTGAATGGACAGTCAATGAGTATATGCCCAAACTGAGAGCAGCGTGAGCATGGGTGACTGGGGCAAAACCTGGCGCTATGTCCCCAATGACTGCAAATGTTGCATTGGTTGCGGAGACAATGAGATTGAGTGTGGCCTGGGGCGGGTATGTTACAGTGAGGGCAGGAATAATGAATGCAGTTCTCACAATAGTGACCCAAAGCGTGACACTGAAAGCACTCGGTGAGAGCAGATGTAGGGGGACGGATAAGTGTGGAGGGAACTATATGGGTAGGGGAAGAGAACACATCACCAGCCTTGGTGTGGGCGACCCAAGTGTGTATTGTCTGGATAGAGTCGTTGTCACGACAGGTGCCATCAAAGGGGTCGACGGCAGGCGATTCAGCAACAGTGGAGGTCTCGGAGAGAATGGGTGAGGAGATGCGATCAATGAGGGCTATGGCAGGAATGTACGTAGCATGTTCATTCGTCAGGAGCCATACAGAGGAAGATGCAACAGAAGATAGTATAAATGTCACGAGCTGGGATACATTCTACAAAGTTGGCAAAGCCATGGAGGTGAAGAATGGTCAGGATACAGGTGGGGGCATTGTTGATAAGTAGGTGCATAGGAGTGCCGAAGGTGGCGGGTAAGTCACTGGGGACGGCTTGAGCATGATATATCTGGGTGGTGGAAATGTCTAAGAAAAGGCGGATGAGCTCCTGAGAGACCGTATCTGCTTGGAAGAGGGGCATTTGCTCAATGATGCCAAGGAGGTGACTATCAGTGAGTACTGTGGTGTAGAGTAGGTGTAAAAAGCGGACTGGCAAGTGGCTCGGGAAGACTGGACGCAAGCGGATTGGCAAGGCAAGGCGAGAGGAGTCAGAAGAGGCAGATGAGGAGGAGGACATGGCGAATGGGCATATACTGGGGTAGGAATGGAAGGTACAACATCAGGATAGGTTTCGGGATTGCTTATAAGCAGAGAGAATGTCAGGAGCATGGCAGAGATTAGATTCAGGTTCCCAGGTGTTTTCTGATGACGGATAGCCTTTCCATGTGGTCAGGTACTTGCGGTGTCCCGGTGCGCCCCGGTGTGACACTATCTTGTCAACCTCGTACTCTTCTTCAGATCTGACTAGGTCTGGTGGCGGTCCAGTAAAGTTAGGACCGAAAGTGGGGGTTTCGCAATAGGACGACAGGAGGGAGGCGTGGAAGACATCATGGATTTTCCAGGTGGGCAGTAATATGAGGTGGTACACAAGCAGTGATAGGACTTGAGTGATTTCAAAGGGGCCCAAGTGTTTGGGAGTGAGTTTCCGAGAAGGGTAGTTGATGTGGAGGTTAGAGGCCTTAAGCCAGACCTTATCTCCTACTTTCCAGGGGGAAAAGTTCCAGGTTGATCGTGCTGTTATGATTCGACGGGTGGAGTCATGCACGGCCAGTGCTTCATCACGGGCTTTGTCTAGGAGTGTGAGACGTTTTTCTAAAGTGGGGAGGAATGTTTTCCCAAGTGGGGGGTAGGAACGGGGTTCATAGCCAAGGAGGAGGAAGAACCGGGATACTTTGGTGGAGCTGTGGGGCATGGAGTTATGGTGAAATTTGGCGGTGGTAAGGAGATCGGGCCAGGATATGGGGTTATTGCTGCAGAAGATATGTAAGTAGGTTTCAACCTCCTGATTGGTGCGTTTGGTTTGTCCATCCGATTGTGGGTGATAGGCGGTGGAAAGATGGATGTCGTATTTCAGGAGGCGGGCGAGTTCCTTGGCGAAGGCAGAGGCAAACTGTGGGCTACAATCCGAGACGATGGAGTCGTGTAGGCCAAAATGTTTGAATACATGGTGGAAAAACAGGGTGGCAATGCCGAGAGCATCGATAGTTTTCGAACAAGGGCATAAAATTACCCCCTTCGAAAGACCTTGGTCAACCACGACCAACAAGGAATCATGTCCTGCGGCAGGGGGAAGGTCTGTGATAAGATCCATGGACAGTTGTTTAAATGGGAGAACAGTGGTAGATGCGATGGGTGAGAGTGGTGGGATGGTGGGGTGAGTGTTAACTTTGGCGGACTGGCAGACGGCACATCCGGCAATGAAGGAGGAGACAAACGTAGCAAGCCCGGGCCACCAGTAGTTGCGTTCAACTAAAGTTTTGGTGCGGAAGCGGCCAGCGTGGCCAGTGGTGGGGGATTTGTGTAATGTGTGAAGGAGGGCGGACTGGTTGGCAGGGGGAACATACATGCGCCCTTTGTAGTACAGGTGACCGGCGTTGAAGGTCCAGTCCTCAAGTGTAGAGCAAGGGAAGAGGGGTGAGCCATCTTGAACGCTTTGGATAGCCTTAAGGACAAGGGGATCAGACTGGGAGGAAGACTGGATATGGTGAGCAAGGGTAAGGTTGAGCACACTGATGACTACAGGGTCGGGGATAATAGAGGCATCCATGTTGTCGGAGGTGGTGTCAACAAGGTCTTTGCGAGAGAGAGCGTCAGCTGGGCCCATCTTGGTGCCGGGCATGACATGCCAAACAATGTTGAAGTCCTGTAGAAAGAGCAACCAGCAAGCTTGCCGGTGAGAGAGTTTCTGTGGGTCTTTGATATAGGAGAGGTTCTTATGATCTGTGATGATAGTGACTGGGTGGTTGGTGCCTTGGAGATATTGGCGCCATTCAGCGAGGGTGAGGATAACGGCTAGGAGCTCGTGGTCATAGATATCGTAGTTACGCTTTGTGGAACTGAAGGTGTGAGAAAAGTATGCGCAGGGATGGGGGTCACCATTGGTATCTTGTTGCATCAAGACTGCGCCGGCAGCGATGAGGGAGGCATCAGACATGATGGAGAATGGTTTGGTGACGTTGGGTATGAGGAGGATAGGGGCGGAGGAGAAGATCATTTTCAGCTGGTCGAAGGCATGCTGTTGGAAGCCAGTCCAGGCCCAGGGCTCGTTCTTTCAGGTGAGCAGGTTAAGAGGTGTGATGATGTTGGAAAAGTCAAGGATAAATTTCTGATAGAAGTTGGCGAAGCCCATGAAAGAGCGTACAGCTTTGACTGAGGAGGGTGGCTTCCAGTCCTGGATAGCCCGGAGTTTGGTGAGGTCCATTTCGATCTTTCCTTGACCGATGACGAGCCTGAGGTATTCCATACAGGAGGTGTCGAAGGAACACTTGGATAGCTTTAAGGATAGTCCGTGCTTGCGGAGTCATTGCAAGACATGGCGGGTGCGCTCATGATGGAGGGCAGTGTCGTCCTTGGTATGGATGCCCAGATCGTCCATGTAGATCTTGAGCCATTTCTCTCCGATCATGTCTGCAAAGATGTTGTTCATGAACGCTTGGAAGGTAGGGGGAGTGTTGTTAAAACCAAAAAACATGACAGTGGGCTCGAAGAGACCAAGAGGTGTAATGAATGCAGCCTTCCATTGGTCTTCCTCACGGATGCAGATGTTGTTGTAGCCTCAACGGATATCGAACTTGGTGAAAAGGGTGGACTCTTTCATGTCATCAATGAGCTCAGGGATAAGGGGAAGAGGATAAGCATTGCGGATGGTATGTGAGTTCAGGTATCTATAATCCTGACAGGGGCATAGGGTTCCATCCTTCTTAGGGACGAAGAAGAACGGTGAGGCTTGGGGGGACTTTGACAGGACGATCTGTCCGGTCTTCAGGTGTTTGTCTATGAAAGCCTTGCAGGCTTCGTGTTCAGCAGGGTTTAGTGGGTAGACCTTGGCGATCTTAGGGATAAAGGAGGGTTTAAGCTCGATGGTGTGGTCATAGGAGTGATGAGGAGGGAGTTTCTCATGAGTCTTCTCCAAGAAGACATCAGCAAAGTCCTTGCACCAGTCCAGTATTTCCTGTTCCTTGGGGGCGGTTTCCTGGGTGAGCTGGGTGGATATGGTGATCTTGTTAATGTCTTTGGAGGGGGCATAACAAGAGTTGTAGAGTTCGGAGATTTCTTGGTTGACATCTAATCCTAGATATTGCACTAGATACTGTTGATGAAGGTATAGTTCATTGTCGATGGGGTGGGGGTTTCGTGGGAGGGTGATGCGGTTATTGGCCCAATCAATGTGAGGGTTCCATTTCTGAAGCCAGGGCATCCTGAGTATGATCCATCATCGTCCGAGACTTAGGACTATGAGCTCCTCTTCATCGTCAGTGGAGGGGAATTTGAGACTGATCCAAGTCTTCCATTGGATAGTCCCTTTGGCATTGGTGGTGCCATCCGCGTTGTGTGCAATGATTGGGTGGGGTAACCGTTGCAAGGGAAAGTCGGCTTGGGTGAGAAGACTGACATCAATGAAGTTTCCGGTGGCACCGGAATTGATGAGGGCGAAGGTGTCGATGATTTTTCCAAGGGCTTGCAATTTAACGGGGACAAGGAGCATACATTTATTGGGCAAAGCGGTAATTACATTGGAAATGAACTGGGAAGAAGACGTCGAGGCGACTTCCTGTTCTAAAAATCCCTTGTGTTGATAGCAGCAACGGAGGTGTCTTCCTTGGGGGTGTCTTCGAAGCACACCTTCAGGATTTGGAGGACTTTGTCCTCGTTCTTGCCTCAAGTCTTCAGGGTGTTGACATAGGTGTCAATGACAGACAGAGTGGCAGCGGGTGGGGCAGTGGAGGAGGATGCAATGGGGGCAGGGGTGGTTTCAGTATTGCGGATGTTTTGAGGGCGACACAGGGTAGGGGATGCAGTGATGCTGGACGAGGTGGGGCAGTTACCCACATTGTGTCCTCCCTTGCGGCATTTGAAGCAGAGTTTCTCTTTGATGCATCGGGCACGCTCGGCCGGGGTGAGCTTGTTGAGGCGGATGGTGTCAACGTCTATAGCGTTTGGGTTGGCTGTCGAATGGTGATGGGAGTAGGCAGGGGTGAAACATCCCTTGGCTATGGCGTCCATGCGGAAGATCTGGGTATGGAAGGCCTTAGCTTTGGCGATCCAGTCTATGATGGTGGTGAGGTTCTTTTCTGTGCTGATAACGAGCATAGAAATGCAGGGGTCAAGTCCAAGAGAGAACAGGTCGATAAGGGTTTCCTGGTCAGTCATGCCGGCCT
>JBBPTZ010000642.1:0-17288 GCA_038094315.1 Phylloporus cf. tubipes
CCATCCCTGCCCCAACCTGGAAATCCCAGAACTCATGCACATCCAGGCTGACCCCATCCTCCCCCACTCCCATACCCGCTTCAAAAACACCTGCTTTGTATGTCATCACCTGGGTCACCAATGGAAGGACTGCCAACTCTATCAATGCCCCCACTGCATTGCTTGGGCCCTAGGCCATCCTCAAAGTCATTGCCCCCTTTGTCGCCACTAGAACCGCCGCCCCTCTCACTCCTTATCCTTGTCCTTTTCTAATCACCACTCTCATCATACATCCCTCAGTTCTACCCTCCCCATGCATACAGAATCATTGGACACTGGAGCCACCGTCGCCCCCTTCACCTTCCTCCTGGATAGAGGATTTACCTCTGCCAAAACCCGTAGGCTGTTAGGTCAGCAACCTCCCATCTCTCCTTTCGCTTCCCAATCCACAGCGGACCTTGAGGATGATATGGCAGACCCCATCTCAGACTATGGCAATTACCACGACTTCCATGACACTGAAGCTTGCGCAAACATGTACAGATCCCCCAGAGGATGTGACCTTGACAACTTCTAGTAGTCCTTGTAGCTACTTCGGACATAACAGGGGGGTAATGTTACAATTCGCCTCTTTCTCCTTCTCCTTCTTCTCACAGACACTGTTTCCTTTCTTCTATGATGACTCATCTCCTATACATCGGCTGATTTTCACTCATCACTTCCTAGTCATCATTTCCTCCATCCTATGGCATTTCTCCCTTGCAACTACTCATATTCCTTTGACATTGTTCCACAATGTTCTTTTCCTATCTCAACAATAGTTTCCATTTCTACACTTGATCTGTGCACTTTTCTCTTCTTCTTAAATACAGGTCACATGTACATGTACACTCCAAGCTGATTGCCTACAACGAGTCCGTCTCATTGTTCGCCTAGCTGCTCTCCTCAACTTACTATCTCCTTGTAAACTCCTCACTCTATCTTGACAACTAGTCAGGCCTGCGCCTCTAGGACTACTCCATGCCCAGTCTAGATCACACTACTGGTCATTGCACATGCCACCCAAGTCTACACTCGCCCTTACCCAGGTCAAGCATAACAGGCAGCCCCAAGATCTCCTCATCTCCCTGCGCATTGCAACAGACGTCTGTCACTAGGAAATCCCTAAGACACCTCACCCTTCGTCACCAGCTCTCAGGTCTTATGAGACTATGCCTACCCCTTCCTGGGTCAAGTGTAACATAAGACAAGTATCTTCTCTCCATGGCTATCACCATATAGTCCACCATTTCTTGATTACTCTCAAACTTTGCCCACTGGAGAATTCCTCCATGGAACCCCTCTAACCACTTGGGACCCACTACCTCTGATCAATCCTCTCCACCATCCCTGTCAACATCTTCTGATGAAGAACTCCCCACCCAGGAAGAGTGTACCCTCACATGTGAGCTCTCTCAGAATCTTGCCCACAGTCTAGGACACTTGAACCTACCCCAGGCCCCTACCCCACCATCACTGACACCCATCACCCAGTCAGATAACTTGTTCCAGCTATTCACCCATCCACCCTCACCAGCCATGTCATCCATTAAACCCACCAAACTTCGTCTTGGTACCCCCTCCAACTTCAATGGAGACTTTGCCAAAGCCACCCAGTGGCTTCAATCTGTCCAGTTCTATCTGGAAGTTAACAAAGCCATCTACAACACGGATGCTAAAATGGTCATCTTTGCCCTCTCTTACATGACTAAGGGCTCTGCCCTTACCTGGGCTACCACCTTTTGCCAGAATTGTATCGCCAGTGCTACTGTTACCTTCAGCACCTTCCTTGACTTTGTCAATGCCTTCAATGCCAGCTTTAAGCACCACAACTTGGTCAATACTGCCATCGCCTGGCTCACTACCACCCATATGATTTACAAGAAGGGAGTCTACTCTCCTACCATCACTGAGTACAACACTCAATTCCAAAACCACATCGCCCTCTCTGGTATCACAGATCAGAACGTCCTCATCGGCTTCTACTCTGCCAGTATTCCCGACCATTTAATGAAACAGATCTTTTCCATGGACACCCCTCCTATTTCTATTGATGATTGGTACAAAAAGGCTATCACATTCCTAACCCAGTGGGACCATGCCAATGAGATCACCAAATGATACACCAACCCCTTTCACCAGAACTACCAGTCCCTTACCTCCTCCAACTGTTCTCAACAGACCAAAGATCCCAACACCATGAACGTCAATGTGGTGTGCGTCGCTAAACTCACCCCAGGAGAACATAAACACTGTATTGAGAAGAACCTCTGCTTCCAATGCTGCAAGGCAGGACACTCTAGCACAACCTGCCCTGTGTTCACCTCACCTGCCAAACCTGTGGCCAAGACACAAGTTGTAGAGATCAAAGAAGACCTTCTGGAACTTAAGGACAATGAGGATGAAGATATCATCTGTCAAGTCTCTTTCACCACCCCATCTTCAGGTTTTTAAAACAGGAGCCTCGATTGACACAAGTACCTCCTTTCCATAAGTGTACTTCTGTATTAGTATCCCTTGCCACGAAATCTATGCAGATCCCCATCCAACTAATAGAACCCTCACATACACTTAAAACCATCGACACTTGTGCCCTGATTGATTCAGGCGCTGATATCAATTGCCTAGATTGGCAGTTTGTCCGAAAACATTGCCTTCCTACCACTCGCCTGAATAAACCCCTCCCTGTACACAATGTGGACAGAACTGTCAATCACTCTGGTGGAATCAAGTTCACCACCTCCCTGTTTGTCAACGTAAAGGGCCTCATTCACTGGATGCTCTTCCATGTTATCTCCTGCAAATCAAACAATGTCATCCTTGGCTCCCCTTGGCTATGCACTGCATCCCCTATCATCGACTGGTCAAAACAAACCCTTTCCATCCCTGAATCCACGGACCAGTCGAAAGACCTTTATCTTTTCCACACTGCCAACCTCCGCCGCCATGACTCTCATTTTATACCACCTGTGGCACCACCACAACATGTCAATGTCACCACTACAGCTGACACTCGGCTCTTCGAATACCTTGACTATGAAACCCAAGACCATTACTGTGCCAAAACCAACGACGCACATATCATGAATCAGATCATCCATGGTGACTTCCAATATATCCCTAACACCACCATAGCCCACCTCACCACCACTATGAAACTTGCCATTGCCACTGAATGAGCCAAGCCTAAGGCTACCCTACCACCCAAGTACACTCAATTTGCTGACATCTTCACCAAAGAAACAGTGGATCACCTTCCCCCATTATGCCATAAACCTCAATGAGACCTTTGTCCCAAAGATTGGAAAACTCTACCCCTTGACCCCCGACAAATGCAAAGCTACTGAAGATTTCCTCTAGGAAAACCTAGATGCTGGCAAAATCAGCCCATCCAATTCCTCCCAAGCTTCTCCATTCTTCTTTGTCAAGAAGAAAGATGGAAAACTTCGTCCTTGTCAAGACTACCACTATGTCAACCAACACACTATCCATGATGCTTACCCCCTGCCTCTCATCTCTGACCTCATAGACAAGCTCAAAGACGCCAAGATCTTTACCAAATTTGATGTTCGTTGGGGATACAACAACATCTGTATCAAAGATGGCGACCAATGGAAGGCCATTTTTATTACCCACAAGGGCCTGTATGAGCCCAACATCATGTTCTTCAGTTTGACCAACTCTCCACCCACCTTCCAATGTTTTATGAACAACTCCTTCTGCAATATGATCACAGAAGGTTGGCTTGTCATCTACATGGATGACCTCCTTATCTTCTCCCCTGATACAAAGACCCACGAGGAACATACCAAACGTGTCCTCCAGCGCATGCAAGAGCTGGACCTACACCTCAAGCTGGAGAAATACCAGTTTGCTGTCAAGGAAGTCAAATACCTTGGCATGATCATCAAACCTGGCCTCATTGCCATGGACCCTGTTAAGCTTGATGGTATTGCATCCTGGCCCACCCTGTCGACAGTCAAGGAAACCCATTCCTTCCTCAGCTTCACCAACTTCTATCATTGGTTCATCCCTGACTATTCTACCATCACTCACCCCCTCATCGACCTCACTAAGAAGAACACTTCTTGAAAGTGGTCCTTAGCCTGCGAGGTGTCTTTTGATACCCTCAAGCGCCTCTTCCTCTCCCAACCCGTCCTCCACCTCCCTGATATCATGTCACCCTTTGCCATCGCCACTAATGCCTCCAAGTTCACCTCTGGAGCTGTTCTCCTTCAAACTGATGCCAATGGCGATTGGCACCCCTGTTCCTATCTCTCTCAGTCATTTGCTTAGGCCGAACATAACTACAATATCTATGACTGTGAACTGCTCACAATCATGCATGCCCTTAAGTCCTGGCAACACTATCTCCATGGTTCCCCTTTTCCCATACAGGTTTTCACAGACCACAAAAACCTCACATACTTCCGAAAACCCCAGAAACTCAACTGACACCAGGTGTGTTGGCTCTTAGACCTCACCAACTCCAACCTGAAAATGATCCATGTTCCTGGCAAACTTCTTGGTGCACTGGATGCCCTCTCCCACTGCCCAGATCTATTACCACCCAACAATGACAACTTAGGTGTCACCCTGTGTCATATGCTGCTTTCTACAAGTCAAACTGCGGTCTCCGCTCCTCAACTCCACACCAACTCCAATGTGATTTCCCCTATCCTCTGGTCACCTGACCCTCGGACCATTTCCATTCCTCTTTTGTATATCCTTGTTCTCACTTACTCCGTTTGTATTAGTTTCGCTTCCCGTTCTCTCCTGATAGACCTGTGCTTCGCACAGCTCCGGTACTCCAGTATATATGTTCCCGTCTTACTCATTCCTAGTTCCGTCTTACTAATATTTGTAATACTCCGGTAACCCTCCGTTCCGGCTTATGAATCCGGTGTAACTCCGGGCGTATATAAACTATGTACTTCGCTCTGTACTTTCCTTAGTTCGAATATCGATTTAACTACCTCCTGTCTTCCCGCACTTGAGTCTCTCAGACTCTCCTCTCTGACCTCCGACTCCGAGGACCGCGAGTACAAGGGCGTGACACATAAGTCCTGTGCCAAGAGTCCTCGCCCCTCTCCGACTTGCTCCATACCCCCTCGGTACCTCCAACACTCCAAAACTCTGGACTTCCCCCCAGGAGGATCCGAGTTTAACACCCTGCTTCCCCCTTTACTCTTTGTTAATCTTATTGATGCCACCATGGTGCATCATATTCAATCGTCCTCAAAGGATGACCCTCTTGTCCTCCAAGCACTTCAGGCCATTGATGGCCACATTCCCCCCGCCTTTCACTCTTGTCTTGCTGATTGGCAATTACGTGATGGAGTCCTTCTCTATCGCAACCATGTCTATGTTCCTCCCGATGACTCTCTCCAATGCTCCATTCTCCAGCACTGTCACAATCATGAAACTACTGGCCACCCGGGGTATCTCAAAACCTGTCAACTTGTTGCTGCTGAATTTTGGTGGCCCGGTCTTGCCTCATATGTCTGCTGCTACATCAAAGGCTGCACCCAATGCCAACAGGCAAAAACCAACACACACCCCACTGTTCCCCCAGTCACCCCCATTAAATCATCCTTGTTACGCTTGACCCGGGTAGGGGCAAGCATGGACTTGGATAACGGGTGCCGTCATCAGAAGCATAGGCTTGACTGGACGCAGGATGGTCTAGAGGCATAAGCCTGACTAGTTATCAAGATAGAGTCAATTGGCAACAAGAGGGTAGAGGATTGAGGAGAGCAGCTAGGCAAACAATGAGATAGACTCATAGTAGGCAATCAACTCAGTGTATTCCAAGTAGAACTAGCTTAGAGTACAGGTGTGCAAGCTAGTTACAGTGCTAGGTATATGAGTGGCAAGAGATTAAGTACAAAGGTGTTTATACTACTAAAGATACAATGCTGGGGGGATTGGTGAGTAGGAAAAAGATGGGAGGGGGGGGGGTTCTCCTTGGTAGGTAATGAAGTAAAGGTAGCATAGGAAGAAATTGTAACATTACCCCTCTGTTAATGTCCAAAGTAGCCACAAGAACTACAGAAATCCAAAGGATCTGGTATCGAAAGGGGTAGACAAGGTCATAGATGGACAAAAGCACCCGAGATGGGTTTGTCGAAGCATGGAATGGTCATCCAAAGATATGGAGCTGTTGACTAGAGGGCATAGGCAAGGCACAAGTCCAAAGGCAACAAGAGATACCGTGAGAGATCAGGTGGACAGATTGGTGAATGGAATGAGGTAAGGGTCGGGATTCTTGAGTTTAGGCAATAAGGCCTGGTAGTGGGTGCAAGTCACAGGAAAGAGCCATAGTTCATCAGAGCAATGGGTAGCATAGGTTGCATGCGGGAATGAGCATGGGTTTATCAGAGATGGGAACAGAGGGTGCAGAGGCTAGCTCATGTGGTAGGGAGGCAAAGTCGTCAGGGAGTGGTGAGGAGGGATTAGCCTAGAGTCTTTCCTGTCTCTGGTTAATTAAGTCAGGGGTGGTGATGATGGTGAGGTTGAGGGCTCAGTAGTGGCAGACTGAGTGAGAGGGATAGGCAGGTGGGGTAGACATGTTGGGTTGTGTGGTGATGTGACAGTGGGTGATTTATTTGCATCTGGGGAAAAAGGCAGAACGGTGAGATTTCTTATAGGCTGTGAGGATTTCAAGGGCTGATTGAAGTTCTGTTACACGTAGCATCGCAAACATAGATCTGAAACATCGGACGCAGCCGAGATTCAATCCGAGGATGCAGACGACGGGTTGGTTGTTGGGTCAAAGGTAAACGAGGGGAGTTCGCTAGGAATTGCCTAGGAACTTACAGAGCACTTCTGTAGCGTGCAGCGGCTAAGAGAAGTCTGGGGGTGGTTCAAAATACGACGCTAGTATTGTGTAGATCAAGAATAAAGTCTACTATATATGCAGCGAGGGTATATATACTGAGGAGTACGTAAGCTGTGGAACCCGGTGGAACTGGAAGGAACTACTGCGGATGAGTCAAGATGTACATGTCAGTGGAAAGATAGTGGAGAGACAACGCCATTATGAGAGAAGTGGCGGAGGAGAGGAGCTGTCCATAAAAATGTATGGAATGATCAAGAATGAAGTCCGGGGCCTGTTCCGGTAAGATCCCAGAAAGCGGGATAAAGGAGCTGCTGGTTCAGCGATACAACGAAAATGTAATGTTCCCAGCAGGGGCCAGGATCGGAATAGGCAAAGGAAAAGAGAAAAACAGACTGACGTAACAGTGCGACCATAACAAGTTCCATTTCTGGGAGCCAGGAGTCTTCTTCCATGGAGTATTTTTTCCAGCAGATCAGATAGTGGCGTGCTGATGGGTGGCCACAGTGTCATATGATGTGCTCTATTTCGAAGTGTTCTTTGCCTTCTATTAATTCAGGAGGTGGCTGGGGAAAGTTCCAGCTGTGTACACTGTTTTCACGATAGGGTGATAACAAAGAAGCGTGGAACACATTGTGAATTTTCCACACTTGTGGGAGTTGGAGTTGGTAGGTGATGGGGGATAGTATGGCAGTGATTGTGAAGGGGCCTTTGTGTTTGGGAGCGAATTTGGGGTTTGCAATGGACTGTTTGAGGTTTCTGGCTTGAAGCCAGACTTTGTCTTCCTTGGCAAAGGGGGTGAAGCTGCAGAAATTCTGAGCTTTCATGGTTTTCTGAGCTAACTCATGGGCTCCCAGTGCTTCATTGCGTGCAGTGGTAAGTGTGCAGAGATGATCTTCGACTGCAGGAAGGTTTATTTCCAAGATGATCATGGGTAAGGAGTAGGGTTTGTTGCCCATCATGAGATAGAATGGGGAATTGCCGGTGATGGAATGAGGGCAGTGGTTATGGGTGAATTCGGCTAGGGGAATGAATTGTGCCCAGGAAGAGGGATTGGCACCACAGAAGATCCAAAGATAAGTTTTGATCTCTTGGTTCACACATTTAGTTTCTCCATCTGTCTGCGGGTGGTAGGCAGTGGAGAGAGTGAGTTTGTAGCCCAGTATTCTGCTGAGTTCTTTGGCAAAGGCAGAGGCAAACTGGGGGCCTCAGTTGGAGATGATTTTGTCGTAAAGGCCAAAGTGGGAGTAGACTTTGGTGAGGAAAAGAGCAGCAATGCCCAAAGCATTAATGGTTTTCTTAGTAGGGCATAGAATTACCCCCTTAGTAAGCCCATGGTCAACCACAACCAAAAGGGTATCGAAGCCATTGGAGAGGGAAAGGTCCGTGATGAGATTGCAGGAGATCTGTTGGAAGGGGCAGGTGGTGGAGAAGGAGATGGGGGACAGCAGGAGGTGAGTTGGGTGTGTGTTAGTCTTGTTTTGCTGGCAGGTAGCACAGCCTTCTATGTATTTGCGAACGAAGGTGATGAGTCCAGGCCACCAGAACTCGCTAGTGACAAGTTGCTGTATTTTAAGGTATCCAGGGTGACCTGTGGTGGTATGGTCATGATGTTGTTGCATGACAGAGCAGCAGAGGTCCAGGGAGTCTGGTATATAGACTCATCCTTGGTAGGTTAGAATACTGGCCTCGAATTGCCAGTCGGAGAGGTGAGAGTGGAATTTGGTGGGGACTTCACCGGGAAGGGAGTGGAGGGATTGGAGGACAAGGGAGTCGGATTCCAAGGATTGAATGATTTTGGTGACTAGCTCAGTATCAATAAGGTTGACAAAGAGTTCAGGGGATAGGAGAGTGATGTCTTTGTTGTCTGTGTCGGTGGTTGGGAAGTGATCAGGATGACAGGAGAGAGTGTCAGGTGTGCCTAATTGAGCACCAAGGACATGGGTGAACTTAAGGTTGAATTTGGAAAGGTTGAGAAGCCATCGTGCTTGGCGACGGTTAAGTTTCTGGGGTTGGTGGAAGTAGGTGAGGTTTTGGTGGTCAGTGAAGACTTGAACTGGTGTTACTGTGCCAAGGAGGTAGTGGCACCAGGTGGCAAGGGCTTGCATGATGGTGAGGAGTTCCCTGTCGTAGATATCATAGTTTTGTTTGGCTGATCCGAATGTCTGGGAAATGTAGGCATATGGATGCCATTCACTGTTAGAGTCGTGCTGTAGGAGTACACCTCCGGAGGCATGTTTGGAGGTGTCGGTGGCAATGGTGAAGGGTTGGGAGAGGTTGGGCATTCTGAGGACTGGTTCTGATATGAAACAACGTTTGAGTTGTTCGAATGCATCTTGGCATGGGGTGGACCAGGCCCAGGGTTTGTTTTTCTTGGTAAGGTCTAGGAGGAGGCAGGCAATGTCAGAGTAGTGGGGAATGAAGCAGTGATAGAAGTTGGCAAATCTGAGGAAGGAGTGGATATCTTTGATGCAGGTGGAAGTGGGCCAATCTGCAATCCCAGTGAGCTTGATGGGGTCCATGGTGATTTCGCTGGGTTTAATAATCATGCCAAGGTATTCGACTTCCTTGGCTGAGAAGGTGCATTTTTCCAGCTTGAGGTGAAGTTGGAGTTCTTTCATCTGTTGAAGGACTTTCTTGGTCCGTTCCTCATGTTCTGCTTCATTGTCAGAGAAGATAAGGAGGTTGTCCATGTAGATAATGAGCCATCCCTCTGCGATGAGGTCATGGAATGAGTTGTTCATGAATCATTGGAAAGTGGGGGGAGAGTTGGTCATGCCAAAGAACATGACAGTTGGTTCAAAGAGGCCTTGGTGCATAATGAAGGCAGCCTTCCATTGGTCACCTTTCTTGATGCAGACATTGTTATAGCCCCATCATATGTCAAACTTGGAGAAAAGTTTAGCTCCTTTGAGCTTGTCAATGAGGTTGGTGATGAGGGGGAGGGGGTATGCATCTTGGACTGTGTGTTTGTTGAGGTAGCGGTAGTCTTGGCAAGGTCTGAGTTTGCTGTCCTTCTTTTTGACAAAGAAGAAGGGGGAGGCTTGTGGCAATTTGGAGGGGTGGATTTTTCCAGATTTGAGGTGTTTGTCGATGAAGTCATTGATGGCTTGGTGTTCATCAGGGGAGAGAGGGTAGAGTTTCCCTATTTTGGGGATGAAAGAGTCTGTGAGGTTGATCATATGATCGTAGGGTCATGACAGGGGAAGTGGGGTGTCAGTGTCATCAGCAAAGATAGACACATACTCAGAGTATTGTGGGGGAAGGGTAGGTTTTGGCTTAGAGAAAGCTGCTTCCTGGGCAAGGAGAGTGGAGGTGGTGATCTTTCACACCATGGCCATAAGTTGGGGGTTGGTAAAGCAAGATCTGCATTGTTCAATGCGGTTGATGATGTAGACAAAATGGACTCTCTCCACAAATCTTTTGGGGAGTTTGGCATTAAGGTAGCAGCAGAGGCCTTCCATTTCTTGGGAGTCTAGGATGGTGTGTTTCGGGATGTGGGGTTTAGGGGCAGGGGAAGTGGGTTGGGTGTTCTTGAAGAGGTTGGAGGCATGGGCAGCAAGGTGGAAGAAGGAGAGATCAAGGGATCAGTCCCTTGCCGGGTCAATGGTAATGGTGCCTTTCTTCCAATTGATGCTGGGGTTGGTAGCAGCAAACCAAGGGTGTCCAAGGATAATATTTTCTTTTCCACCATTCATGACATAGAAGTGGATTTTCTGGGTGATGTCGCCAATTTTAATAAAGAGGATCACTTCATAGTGGCATTCCATGTTGGTTGATTTATCGGCATTTCGGATAAGGAATGGGAAGGGGAGCTTCTTGGTGGGGACATGGTTTTGTTTGACAAAGTCCCAGTCAATGCAGCAGATCTGGGCACCACTATCCAAGAGGGCAGTGATTTTGACGACTTTGAGGGTGTGCTCAGAGGTGATGAGCTGAATCAGAATGTACAAGAAGTGGGGTTTGGATTCAGTCTGAGATACAGTTACATTGTGTACAGTGTGGAATTATGTGCGGGTGTGTGCATGACGGCTATTGAGGGACAGTGTAACTCAGTTGTCATGCGCGGCAGACAACGGACTAATTGTATTTACCTATCGAGGGACAGCGTAACTATGTAACATGTCAGCTTGAGTAGGTACAGGCTATCAAAAAGGCAGCTCACCTCAGTTGTTGTGTGCGGCAAACAACGGACTGAGGTTTTGCCTTCTACAGTATGAGCTATATACTCGGTCAGTCATAGTAGTCCAAACAATGTGTGAGACTAATGGTGCACTCAGTCCTTGGGCACAGGCATGAGCGTGGGTCGAAAGACAATGCGGGTGGTCATGGCGTGACCTACAAACAATTTGCATACATCAGTAGTTAATTGGGTGAATCATAGAAACAAAGGGAGAAACAAAGGAAACAAGGTCGTGTGCTGGTTTGCAATGTGGTCTGATGGTGCTCGGGGTTGTGCCCAAGCTTGTTCTACTTCCAACATACAGAAGCTACTTGCATCGGTGAGTGCTTCCTTTCTAAAAATCCTGCTGGTATCCCGCAAGGGTGGAGTCCAGGTTGGTGGAGAGCTGTCCAATGATGACTTCTTCTTTGTTGACTTCTTGGATGGAAGCCATGGTCGCTTCAACTGTTCCTACCTTCTTGGCAGGTGGGCGAAGGTTAGAGTGTTGTGGAAGCGGAGGGGGGGTGGTTCTGGGGCATTCTTGGGTGAAGTGGCCCTTTTTGTGGCAGCAAAGGCATAGGCCTTCTTTAATGCACTTGGTGCATTCTTCAGGGGTGAGATGGGTGAAATGGTCTACATCCATGGTATTGGGGTCTCTTTGTAGAGCATGGTTGTGGGTGTGGGGGTGGAAGGAGGATATGATGGAGTGAGATCACTGTTTGGTGATCTGGGCAGCATGGTTCTTTTTTCATATGAAGAGGTCAATCTTTTCATACCAGGTGGTGATAGTAGTGGGGAAGGTGTCAAGGGAGCACATGCAGTCCATGAGCCAGGAAGGGATTCCGGCTTGAAGGTAGGCAATGATTATGGAGGCATGGGTGGTTTCATTGAGTTCAGCTTTGACAACTTTGAGTTTGAACTAAGAGAGGTATTTGGGGAGGAACAAGTTGTCCCATACTCTGGTGTTTGCGAGCCAAGAGATGGCTTCAGCTTGAACATTTGTACTTTTGAACGTTTTGTCAAAGTCTTTGATAAAATCTTTGAAGGCCCTGAAAGTGTTGTTGTCAAGGGCTTTCTGGGTGTGAACGGAGGCCCAGGTAAGAGTGGTACCCTTCTTCATGTATGACAGAGCAAATCTGATTCACTTGTCATCATTGTCATAGACCTTTCCATTGATAAGGAGGTACAAACGGACGGAGGTGAGCCATTGAGTGGCTTTAGATGGGGATCCATCATATTCTTTGGGGGTTCCAACATGGAGTTCTGTGGGTTTTGAGGTCAACATGGGAATAGGTGGGGGTGTTCTAGGTCCAAAGTGGGGTGGTTGTCTAGAGACAGGGGTGGTGTTACAATTCACTCCTTTCACCCCTTTTTTTCTCATGAACACCATTTCCTTTTCTTCTATGATGACTCGTTCCCTCCACATCGGCTGATTACTCACCACTTACTAGTCATTGTTTCCCTTCACCCAATAGCATTTCTTTCTCTCTACTTAGTCACCTTTCTTTGATGTAGTTCTACTATATTCTTTTTCTATCTCGCCAATAGTTTCCTTTTGCACCCTTGGTCCATGCACATTCTTCTTTCACTTAAATACTGGTCGCACACACATGTATTCGCTAAGCTATTTCTTCTTGGAATACATCCAGCTGATCACCTACTATGAATCCATCTCATTGTTCACCTAGCCAATCTCCTTGACTCCCTTTCTGCCCTACCCAACGCCTTTGTCTTGACTCTAGTTAGGCTTATGCCTCTAGACATCCCTGCACCCAGTCAAGCTTACACTTCTGAACAGTGTCGTCACATTAAATCCAAGACTACACTTGCCCCTACCCGGGTCAAGCATAACAGATGGGTAACAGGGGAGTAGGGCTTTTGGGGATAACAGCACTAGTGGAGAGTTGATGCACAAGATCTTGTCCTAGTTGGACAGTTTCAAGGGTGGGGGATGGGGGTTCAGTGTTGATGGAGTGTGCATCTTCAGAAGAGGACAGTGAGCTAGAGGATTCCTGAGGTGCTGGTGTCTGTGGGTTTCGATGGATTCCCCAGAGGTGGAGGTTCAAGTGTGGTGGGCGAGCAATGGTGAATGGGCACTATGCAATGGTAGGTGGTGCTTGAGAAGCTATTTCTTTTGTTACACTTGACCCAGGTAGGGGCGAGTGTGGACTTGGATAACAGGTGCTGTCATCAGAAGCATAGGCTTGACTGGACGTGGGATGGTCTAGAGGCATAAGCCTGACTAGTTGTCAAGATAGAGTCAATTGGCAACAAGAGGGTAGAGGATTGAGGAGAGCAGCTAGGCAAACAATGAGACAGACTCATAGTAGGCAATCAACTCAGTGTATTCCAAGTAAAACTAGCTTAGAGTACAAGTGTGCAAGCTAGTTACAGTGCTAGATCTATGAGTGGCAAGAGATTAAGTACAAAGGTGTTTATACTACTAAAGATACAATGCTGGGGGGATTGGTAAGTAGGAAAAAGATGGGAGGGGGGGGGGGGTTCTCCTTGGTAGGTAATGAAGTAAAGGTAGCATAGGAAGAAATTGTAACAGTCCTCCACTTGTCCCTTCCAACAGGTTAGCTGTGACCTGATCACTGACCTCCCTTCCTCATCCTCCTTTGACTCCCTCCTGGTTGTGGTTGACCATGGACTTATGAAGGGGGTGATTCTTTGCCCTACCAAGAAAACTATCACCGCTGAAGGGCCAAGATGGTGAGGTTGCCCTAGAGATTATTGCACAAGGTGGTGGTGAGGGTGTGGACCCAGTGTGGGACCGACTGGTTAGAGGTGTTGGCAAGGGTTGACAGGTGTTCTACCTGTAGGTGAGCGCAGTATAGGGCAAGGAGGGGGGAGCCCATATCTAGGTGGGCATCAATGGGGACTGCTAGATCTACATCGGTGATGAAGTTGTTATGGACTTACTTTATGAACTCACTTTTTCACTTTAGACACATGATGCTTCACTTTCACACTTGTCACAGTCACCCCAATGGACAACCTCTTATCTTCTACCCTGTGCCCAGACACAGCCCTTATCACTTATCCACGACATGAGGCTGCGCCTTATCTATGCACTTCCACTTCTTATGCCTCATGCCTTTCTTATCACACATGTGTTGCACACATGTTTATGCTTCTCTACTTATCTCCACGGATCTGCAATCCATCATGACTCACGATCCATGCCTTAGATGCATGTTACACTTCTTATGACTCCTCACGATTCATAATGACCCCGATACATGAGTACTCCTCATGTTCTATGCTTCTAACATGCACAGGCAGCATGTTCATGCTTCTATGCCACATGATCCATGCCTTTGCAGCATGCAAAGCAATGCAAGGCTATGACCTTCCATTCCACACAGCCCTATGGCTGTTCTCCTCATGGTGATATGCACGGACACCGCATGTTATGACTATACACGGACTTTGTATCTTAGATCCTGTACAAACATGTACATACAGTAGAGTAGTATATAAAGGCCCAGAGCCAGCCAAGGGACCTCAGTTTGTCCTCTTGGTTTTCCCCCTCCAACCTTGGTAACCAAAGAGCCTTGGTGCACGCTCACCAAAATCCCTGTTCTGTTTGAGCAGCCTGTAGCACTTACGATTGGATTAGGTGTCAACACCTTCATTGGTTGTTAGGTTGTTTCAGAAGTGGCATAGGTTTGCGACATAGACAGCATTGGGAAAGTTGTTGTGGAGGCAATGGGTGAATTCAGGAATGTCGACAGAATAGACAAGGTCCTGGATTGGAGCGGTAAGCATAGCTAAATGTGTGGGAGTTGGTTCTCGAGCAGGGAGCAGGGTAGAACCCCAACTGGGGGATGGGACCATTGAGGACGGTTCTATGAAGGGTATGGAGTCAAAGTCCAGGATAGAGTCACTAAGTACAAAAGGGGAGGAAATGGATGAGGCAGAGAAAGAGAACATGGTGGTTGTTTATTGTTGGCGGGTTGAGCGAGTTGTTATGGGGGTGGTGATGGAAGGGAATGAAGGAGCAAAGACAGTGGGGTGGAGGTTCTTATAGTTCATTAGGGCAGACTTTGCATGTTTCAAATCCTGCTCAGGGACCCAGAAGTCTTCTTCAGCTGAATATCCCTTCCATCGGATCAGGAACATGCGGGAAGATAAAGCTCTGTGATGGCATAGGATATGCTCAATTTCATATTCTTCTTCACCTTCTATCAAATCAGGTGGTGGTGCTGGGAAGTTCAGACTGTGGATGGGATTTTCGCAATAGGGTGATAACAGGGAGGCATGGAACACAGGATGGATCTTCCATGTCTTTGGTGGGCAGAGTTGGTATGTGATTGGTGATAGTACCTTTGTTATCATAAAAGGTTCTTCATATTTTGGGGCAAACTTCAGGTTGGTGACAGAGCAGCGGAGGTTTTTGGCTTCAAGCCAGACCTTGTCTCCTAGAGAGAAGGGGGAGAATCCTTGCTTGGAATGGGAGGCCATAACTTGGTGAGCAAGTTCATGGGTGGCAAGAGCTTCATCGTGAGCAGTGGAGAGGGATTTAAGGCAGGCTTTGACTGCAGGTAGAGGGGAATCAGCTAGAATAGAAGGCAGGGCGTGGGGTTCGAAGCCCATCATGAGGAAAAATGGCGATTTGCCAGTGATGGAGTGAGGACAGTGGTTGTGGGCAAATTCAGCATGGGAGATTTTGTCAGCCCAGGATGTGGGATTACTACTGCAAAAGATGCAGAGATAAGTTTCAACCTCTTGGTTGACATGTTCAGTTTCCCCGTTACTTTGGGGGTGATAGATGGTGGACAAGGAGAGATCATAATTCAAGAGACGACCTAGCTCTTTGGTGAAGGATGAGGCAAATTGGGGGCCCCGGTCTGAGATGATCTTGTTGTAAAGACTGAAACAAAGGTAAACTTTATGGAAAAAGAGAGAGGCCACTCCCGTTACATCCGTGAGCTTGCCACCCACAACCAATGACCATTAGCCTTGACCTGTGCACCATATCCACCATCCACTCCATCCACCTCCTCCACTGAGCTCACCTCATGTTACGGTTGTATTATTGCACGCTTCTGTTTTTCTCTTTTCTTTCACCTACTCCAACCCCAGCCCCTGCTGGGAACACTACTTGTTCATCATATCACTGACCCAGCAGTGCCTTTACCTTGCTTTCTGGCCTGACGCCATTCCTTTGGATCCTACTGGACCAGGCCCTGGACTTATTCCATGACTTTCTTGTACATTCTATGGACAGCTCCACTCCTCTGTTGTTTCTCTCACAACGGCATCGTCACTCCATGTCTTTCCCATCTGACTCACACGTATTAGTCAATCCGCAGTAGTTTTGTCCAATTCCATCAAGTTCTATTGCTTACATACGCTAGAGTACTTATACCACCACTGCATGTACAGTACTCTCCATTCTTGATCTGTGCAATACTAGTATCGTATCTTGAACCATTCTTTGGACTTCTACTAGCCTCTGCATACTACTGAAGTGCTCTGTGTGTTTTAAGGTGATTCCCTTACAAACCCCTTTGCTCACCCTCGGACATCAGCCTCCCCTGTTGTCATCACCTTCGGATTGAATGTTGGCCTTCCCCGCCATTCCGGATCTTGTTTGTGATGCTACGCATAATGTTACACGTAGCATTGCAAATGAAGATCCAGGACGTCAGGTGCAACCAAGGTCCAATCCGAGGGTGCGGACGATGGGTCAGTTGTCGGGTTGAAGGTAAACATGGGAGGTTCTCAAGGAATCACCTTGGAACTCACAGAGCACTTCTGTAGCGTGCAGCGGCTAGTAGAAGTTGTTACAGACGCATTACAACGGACTTAGCATAATTTTCACTTCTCTTATCTTATCTTATCTAACAACCCACAGACATGTGACGTTTCATCTTCAGCCTTGTCACAGTCGCCCTGACGCCTTATCTTCTTCTCTTCTACCCTGTGCCCAGACACAGCCCTTATCTCTTATCCATGGCATGAGGCAGCGCCTTATCCTTTATGCGCTTCTGATCTTCCATGCCTCATGTCTTCTTTTAATACATGCAGCATCCTCGTGGTATGCTTCTTTCCTTCTATGCTTTTTATGTCTCAGATCCATGCGCACACCGCATGTCATACTTCTCTTCTGATGCACATGAAACACCTCATGGCACGCTTCCATTCCACACAGCCCTAAGGCTGTTCTCCTCATGGTGATACATGCAGTAGCCGCATGTTATGGACATATATGGATACGTATCGGTAGATTCGGTACAAACATGTACATACCCCTAGGTA
>JBBPTZ010000643.1:0-17272 GCA_038094315.1 Phylloporus cf. tubipes
CTATTCTGCGTTTCAGGATCCTTGGGGGTTATTGGTCACTGATCTCGAGGAGTCGCTGCGAAAGAAAGGCGTAACAGACCTCTACGTCGTCGGGCTTGCGGGGGACTATTGCGTCAAGTTTTCCGCTCTGGATGCGGCCAAGGTCGATGCGTGGAAGACGTGGGTGGTAAAGGAAGGGGTGCGGAGCGTTTCGAATGATGGGAAGGTGTGGGAAGCCCTCGAGGCCGCAGGGGCGAGCATCATCGATACGGTCAGCGAACTGAAAGCCAGACTAGGCGTGTAATCGCAGTTTATATGGTCTTGTAACGTGTACGAGTATGTAGTGATTTTGTCTACCACCCCGAGGGATCACGTAGAACAGCGATAACGGACAGTCCCAGGGGTTGTCGGAAATGAGTGAAATGATCGTAAATGGTGTTTTCTTACACTGTGTTATGTTGACGGTAGTGACACTTTTCGGAGGAGACGGTTGTTATGTGGATCACATGAAGTTATATGGGCATATCAACTTTCTGCAACTCTGCAAAAGTAAATAGCGTACATACAGTGGCGGCGATAACAAACGAACCCCTCTACACGTCCACACACCATACCTCTATCTTGAGCCGCGCAGATTCGATCGCAAACTCGAAATCCCCCTCGTCCCGCAACGAAATCCCCCTCATCGTCCGTAAACTTCGTCCCCAACCCACTCAACGCAGTCCCGAACTTGGCTGTGACGCGTTCTACAAACTCGTCGTACGATGTCGTGGGCGGGATCGTCATCCCTCTCACGTCGTCCTGATAACGGAGCTGCAGAAAAACACGCGTTGGCGTCGGCGGTCTTCTCGAAGAGATACGACGTGCCTTGACACGGACGTTCGACATTGCTATCTCGTACTCGTCACACTCGTCTATTACAAAGCCATCATCACCCGCCCCCAAGCCACCTGCTATAGAGCCAGTATACTCAGAGGCTCGGTCAGCGTTATCAGGCTTCTGGATGTGCCTCGACGATGGAACTTGGCGAGATCGTTTTGCAGATGTTCCGGCTACTGTCCCTTCCAGGTGCCATGTCCAGTCAATTATCCTTGAGTTTGGGCGAATGTCTTCGTGGCCTCAGGCATGTCGCATGGCGTAAAGTCACATACTTTGAAGGTACGCTGACGCAGAATGGTGGTGATTGTACGGTGAGCCTCGTATTCTGGTATTCGGGTTACACCTCATCTCCCCACTCTCTCAGACCTGGTGGCGACGAATATTTAGAGTTACCGGCACCAATCTCATTGCGTTCAACGACGCGACCGAGAAACCAACGGCTACGATCAACTTGAAAGAAGCCGTTGGAGATACCCACGATACAAGATCTGCCGCGCTCAGTCCCGATGCTCGGCATACGGATGATCATGATTTGCTGATCTCTGTGGAACGTTCTTTCAGACTTGTCTTTCCTTCCGAACGAGTGATTCTATTCTTTGCTGATTCAGATGAAGGGAAGGTGAAATGTGTCACACCTTATAGTTTCTGGACCTAAGTATATTGAGGTGTGGCGTCTAGACTGGAAGTCCTCCGTGCCCTTGTTAGTCACATACCGCCCAATCCGCTTTGGGCAGAACTCATTTGGCAGGCATCAGCAAGAGCTTGGCGCAGGCGAGTAATGCAGGGTCATATATCATAGCTCATCGGCATTGACAAGCTGCATTGATGAACAGTGCACATGCTGTTCCTCTTGTATGACTATAAAGTATGCCCATAAATGCCACACACTTTACATAAAACTTGTCGTGAGTGATCAGGTGTTTGATTATACACAGTGAGGAGGCTAGTGTGGGCGTCCACAAGTTCACCCCACAGTTGAATAAATATTCAGCGATAGCATTATGATCCTGTCACAGTGAGTTACAGTAAGGTCTCCGGATAAACTTTGAAAGGGCTGGGAGAACCAGGTAGACTTGTAAGTTAGTGTGCGAGGGAGAGGCCGCCTGGGCACGTGGAGTAGGCAGAGGTGACGACCGCTCGAGGGTTCGAGGGTGTGCGTGCACGACCCGAGTGAGGCTGGTTGTGTGTAGAAGGGTGAAGGTGGGTGGGAAAGAGGAGGCTTGAGTCGTCGGCGAGAGCCAACAGTGACCCGATAACGGGTATGCTCCCACGGACCGGCCAAGCCATCCTTTCCGCGCGATGTCGTCCCCATGCAGCACCACGCGGGTACCGTGATGCCGCGTGGATTCCTGTCCCTCGCCCATTCGATGAGTGACACTACTTAATCCCAGCTTGGTCTACAATGATAACGTCACGCAGCGACGAGTCAGGGGCTCAGCTGGGCTACCGGCTGTGCAAAGAAGTTTGATCTGGCATCAAACTGAGGCACTCGGGACGAAAGATATGACTAGATGACATTATTGACCATATGTATCTTCCAGATATGTTTACAGTAAAATCGCGCCAAAGCGAGAACGGCGTGGAAAGTGCGGAGAAAGGTTGGCTGGGAACCGAAGAGACTGACTCGGGGCAAAGAGGTGGCGACCGATAATCGACCTCTTTCAAGTTGAAGACGGGGACCATTGACGAGGACCCAGTGAGCCTCGTCAACTTTCAGATCGGCGCAGTCAAGCTCTCCGAACTCCAGAAAGCCACACGGTATGGAGCAGATTTATTTTGGGCTATCTTTGTCGCGCCCCGATCAATGATTGCGCCATCAACTTCCTACTAGATCTCGGAGTATGTACGGTAAAGGACCAGCATAAATGGCTGCATTCAGTCCCAACTCTTCCACTGCCATGTCCACCAACAAAGATAAGCTGCAAGCCCTCTTGAAGTTAATTAACTCGGCCGCTCAGGAGGCCATCGCAGAGTACGAGAAGGCCGGGGGCGATGTTCCCTTCATCGACTCTGCCGAACCTCACCCCTTGGATAATCCCCAGGCAGACCACTCAGCATTGAAGATAGCCATTCGGACTCTGGAAGGCGCGTGTGCTCAGCTCTGCACCACCCTTGCCCCCCCTGCACGTACCGCTATCCAGGTAGTCCCTTTCTAATCTCACCAATGCTCATACCTAGTACCACCCTTAGCTCATGGTGCCATACGACCCTCCCTGCGCCCGCATCGCTATCCGAGAGAACATCTCGGACATCCTTATGGATTACCCCAACGGAATTCACATCAACGACCTATCTGAAATCGTCAAGATTGAAGCGAAAAAGCTGGCGCGCGCGTTACGTCATCTGGCCACGAGAGGTTGTTACACCGAAGGTAGGTCTTGGCGCTCGTTTGTGGAGGGACCCGAAACATACCAAGCATGTCAGTGGAGCCCGAGACCTTTGCAAACAACCGCCTCTCCCTCATTCTCCGTAGTGAGAACCCGGTCCGTCATTTGATCAGCTTGCACATCGAAACGGTCTCAAAGGGCGCGGCTGCGGTGCACGACACATTGAAAGATCCAAGGACCGAAAACTCCGAGGACCCTGCCCATTCTCCTATGATGTATGCCATCGACAAGAACCTGAACAGCGGCACGTTCTTTGACTGGATGAAGCAACAGGTGAGCAGATGTTTGATTTACCCAACTGGATCGACTCGATCATTTTTCAGGATGCCCCAAGAGAGGTGTGTCCCAGGGTCGCCACTGTCACACCCAAACCTTGACAGTATATAGACCTACCATCGTGCTATGAGAGGACTCAACCGCAGCATGGGTTCTCTTGCAATCCTTTCCCGTGCGTGCGGCCGGCGTGACTTGCAGAACTCACCTAACCCATTACCCAGAGTTCCCCTTTGAGAAATGTTCCACTGTCGTCGACGTTGGTGGTGGGATTGGAGCCTTTTCCCTCCCTCTTGCCAAGGCACACAAACACATCAAAATCACTCACCACGATTTGCCCGAAGTAATTGTTCAGGCCCGAGGCGTGAGAACTCTGTCTCACATTCATCTTGTGTGGTGATCTAACCGTCTTCTAGGTTTGGGAGACAGACTGTCCCGAGGCAATCGAGGAGAAGCGGGTCGAGTTCGCAGAACTTGACTTCTTAACCCAGGCCCCCGTCTATGGCAAGGATATTTATTACGTGGGTCCAAATTCATGACGCTATAGTTTGCACTGACCGAGGGCAGCTCCGCAACATCATTCACGACTGGCCGGATAACGAATCGGTGACAATCCTTCGTAACGTCCGTAAAGCGTTAGGACCGCAAAGCCGTGTCCTCATCCGTGAGTCGAACGTTTTCATCACGACACTATTTGGCTCACGCTACGACGTAGATGACTGCGTTCTCCGTGATCTTTGTCGTAAACGAGCCGAAGCGGATGCCGCCTCCTTTGGTATCGTCGTGGTCAGTATTATTCTAGTCCATCCAAGGTGTCCTGAGGATTACTTCTTGATGTGCACAGGCCCCTGAGCCTCTTCTTCCCAACTTCGGTGTCGGCAGCATTGACATGTACGCGCGGGACATGTCGATGTGGATCTTGCACAATTCCAAGGAGCGCACACTTCAGAACTTCATGGAAATCTCGTGAGCCGAGTGGTTGGGCAATTAGCCTTGGTTGACCCTTTTTCTGCAGGTCCAAGGCTGGTCTCCAGCTCGAAAAGGTTTGGGACATGGCAGATGCGTGCGTCCTCGAGTTTTTGGCTGCGTGACAATTACGGCGATATCATGGCTCCTTGGTTATGCTGTTTTCGACCGCATCGGGGGACTGTAGTGGAATAAAGTTGTGGACAATGTTGCGTGAGCTCAAAAGAGCATCGTTTGTTGTACTTCATCTGTAGAGTGACTGAAGCTAGTGTTGATTTACTCGGTGTACTTGTTTCTAGTGGTGTAGCCTTCTGTTTGGCCACTTCTGTTGATTTTCGATCTGACTTGCCTAAATTCGTCCAGTTGCAGCCACTACTGTCGAGCACTCGTCGTTCACTGGCAGAGTATGCCAGTATGAGGGTCGAAATGGATAAAATATTGGAAACCTCCTAGCAATCTATTTCGCTGGCCCAACTCGGAAACAGTATCTGTCATTTGGGGACTCTTCCTGCAATGAATATAAAGTACTTTCTGCATGGCTGTGAAACTCAACAGCCGAAGGAGTAACACTCTTCTTGGGGTTTCGTCTGGTCTCGCAGAAACGCGTTGCTGTCGAATTCTGTGCTGTGTGAGGGATGAGAGGCAGTGGAAACTGGCATGTCACGGCTAACACGTACATGTTGTTAGCTGTGCATCCATCTACTCGTCCTATTTGCGCACAGCGAGATTGTGGTTACTCGTGCCACGATCCAAACACTTCAGGTATCAAGTATGTAGCATTCAAACCAAACATAGTGATATCATCACAGCGTGTTCGACCAACATATACAGCATCTTGAAGATCTCGCAGGCCGCTCGTTGAAGTTACCACAGTGTCTGGACTAGTTTCCACACTTTCATTACCCCCGTTCCGATGCTGTAGATGAAACCACAATGATTAGCTTTTCTTTGGGTCTCCGGTCTTCACGTACTTTGCTTGTTCGACTTGGCCCAGTGGGACCCACCGGGCGACATCGGTGACCTCAGAATCCTTGGATACTTCTGAGGGCCTTCGAGCCTTGCCTTTTCGCGTCACCTTTGTCTTCCTTTCCACGGACGAGCCAGACCTGTGTCGAAAGCTGGGAGGCCCCTCCCCACCTTTCAGTAGCACCCATTGGACACGATACGTTTTCCGGATATGTGAGAAAACATGGACGACGTCTCCCACGGGCTTGACATGCACGATTCGCAGTGTCCCTTTTGCACCATCTTCATCCTGATCCTTCAACTTGGAGTGAATCCATAACTTCGAATCGGGATGCAGGCCCAAAGGTGGGTCAGCCAGTAAGTTTTCGAGAAGGGCTCCTGGAATCTCGGCCACTCCAGCTGCGGTCGCAGAGGCACCCGAGATATTGGGTACTGTTGGGAATTCGTCAAGTCCTGCGAGGAGTCCTGGAGCCAATGTTGATCAGTTTATCGCTATCCCGTTCGTACGCGTGTACGCGGAATAGTGGGGGATATATTGAGTCCGGGATAGAACACTGACCTCCTTCTGGGCGCCGCACCAATAAGAAAAACCGCTTGTGGTCGTCTTCCGTGCACCATTCGATCACATTCATGCAATCGAGTTCTTCACGCGCTTTCTTCCTCTCTATTTTCATGGGATAAATGGTGACGAGGCCCGCGTCTGGATCGTCCGCCAGGAGCGGTTCGCAGACGGCGCATAGCTCTTCGATGTCCGGCTCTTCCCTGACCGGACTCTGTCGGAGTATCATTTAGGACGGTACGAACGCACGAACGCAAGGAGTTCTCTTACTGAATCGGGCCGTGTTCTTCGGTATCCACGACACCAGGGTCGGAGAGGGCAGTTCCCGCACAGAGGATCTCTGACCTTGCATACGGTACTCCCAAGCTCGATGAGTGCCTGATTAACATTCCCCGGTCGTGACGAGCCCCCGACAAAGGCACTAGCACCAGCCCACAATATGTCCTGGGCTTGCTTCCCTTTCGGCGGAGCGTACAGCGCCAAAAAGCGTGTCAGTAACCGAATAACATTGCCGTCCAGCTAGCAAGTCAAGGCACCCAGTCAGTCGAAAACGAATGTTCAAAAGCGGTCAAAATGCCTACAACGGGAGCACATTCGTTGTAAGCGATGGAGCAGATCGCACCGGCGCTGTAACGACCGATCCCAGGTATCTTTGCTTGCATATCCTTTGCATTGTCTGGAAGTTGGCCGTTGAGTTCCTTGACAACTATCTGTGCGCCGCTCAGTAAACGGGCAGCACGAGAATAATACCCGAGGCCCTTCCAAAGACCATTGACGGTGTCGATATCTGACGTGGCGAGATCTTTGATGGTCGGGAACCTGACCAGCATCAGGGACAAGATCGACAGACACTCGTTCGGAGAAAGCCACGCACGTACTTGGCCATCCACTTGTTATAGTAGGGTATCACGGTCGCTACCTGTGTCTGCTGTAGCATGACTTCTGACACCCAGACCTAGCAGTAGTATGTGAACGTTAATGGACCCTTGAACAATGCGTTTTTCTCGGCGAGAACGAACCTCGTACGCACGTTGCGCTCTGCCGTCCTTGTCCAGCAATCCATCGAATGGCTTCCGCCATGGCATCCCTCGGACTTCGTGTATTTGTCCGTACCAATGCAACAATGCCTCCCGGATGGGTTCAACACCAGTGACGACGTGCCAAGACGTTGGGTGTATGGTTTGACTGGTTGTGCTTGGTGCTATGTCTTCGTCTGCGAAGTTGGTGCGTGCACGTTTTGACACGACTTTACGCGTCTGACGCGTCTTCTTGCTCTGGGGCTTGGCTGTTTCGCAACACCGCCCTTCCGTAACCTCGTTGGCGTCGGGGTCGGTGGAAATCCGCGTACGTTTGGGCATGTCGAAGGTTTTCAAAGTGGAACTGAGTCGGAACTAGAATTCGGGGTCCGAGTACATGGCGTCCACTAGGTGTACTAGAACTGGGTTACCACTGACAGTCAAGCCTAGGTATCAACTCCTTCATAGAGAAATCATCGTAAAACAAGCTGGCGCCCTCCCCAGGAACGAGCGTGCCATACTCCAACCTTGTTCCATCCATCCAATCAATTCTCCGACCAGCAGCACCAAGCTCCGTGATGTCCCTCAGCAAATCATAGTTGTCGACTCCTGACGATGTTTGAAATAAACGTATCACAGATCCTGACCGGGCGATTCATCAGCTCTGAAGTCTTGCATCGCTCTACCGTACAATTCTCATTTCTGCTTAAAGCTGAATATATTTGGCTTCTGCTCTGACTCGGGGTGACTACCCCTTCGAGCTGAAGCTGGAGCTGATCGTGAAGTTGATTTGTAGAATAACCTGCCATGGACTTCCTCTGAAACGAGTGAGTTTGGGTTGAACCAACAGAACCAATTGGCTGTTTCTTAACTTCACTTCAAGCTCGGTAAAGGCCCGTACGCACAACGACCTTTGCGAGCTTTTTAGTAGATGTGTAGCATTGCTATTAGTAGTAGTATGCGGCAAAGTCTTCCGAAATCCAATAATCGTCCTCGAACATCATAACTTGCGTTCGTCTATGAATTCCTCGAACTAAAAAAAGGGTTCAATGTAGATATAATATACAAGTCCACTCGCTCGACCCGACGGGATCCAGGGCGAGACTCTTTCGTCCCGAATAACTGGCAATCTAGCAAACATACCCAACGGTCAAGGGACCAGCCGCGTCTGTCCGCCCGGCAAAATACTCCTACGTCTACGCGCACGTTCGAGCGGTGGTAAATCATCCTCCTCCCTCGATCGTATACTTAGGTCTGGATCTTGAGCTACAAGATCGCCTGATGAGATACGAGTGGGATGTGTGGATATCCACGTACAGGGTGACCCGCCGATACCGCCCGCGCCTTCGTCGTCTTCGGCCGCCGAAGGCATTTGCAATGGTGTCTCATAGTCGGGACCGGGTGATGCTGGGATCAAGTGTTTCGGGAACATGGACCGGCGGCGCTACAAGCCATCAGTGGAGGCAAACCGGTCGAACTGCGAGCAGAGTACCTTGGAATTACCACCTGCCACGTTGATCAGGTCCACGTCGATCTTGAACCTCTCCTCATTGACCTTTGCACGTTTCTCGGCGCACTCCACTACCCACGCGATGCCGACGACACAGGGTTTTGGATCATCCAACATACTACCGTCACGTAACAGGTCAAACAAAGGTAGCCGTCAAAGCGATGAGCAAAAAGTGACAAGCAGGCTCACCGATATCGCGTCAACGTATTGGGGTGCCCATTCTTGTATACAATGTGTGTGCACCTTTGGCCAAGGCGACCCATGATCTAATCCATATTCAATCACCTTTTGGATGGAAGGGAAAAACACAACGCGATGTTCACCTTTGCACCGAGACCCTTCAACATATCGACAAACAAACTCCCCGCATCGTCCCCTTGTTCCGTCCGCACGTCGACGAAGATAGCACACCGCTTCAGGATCTTGAGTGATGATTTCTTGACACTGCCCGAACCATTCGCCGTCCCACCACTTCCATGCACCTCATGGTTGTCAGTCGGGCCTGCAATACCGGAACTATCGACCATAGGGCTGTCCTTGCATGCTGTCGCGGTTGAACTGCGCAACCCGGTGCGCGTCCCGGCAACTCTCGGTTTCGGCGGAGTAGGGGTCTGGGGCAAACACGACAAACTCTCCGAAAGCGCATGGAGCGCCGATGAAGCTGGGTTGAGCGTCGAGATGGGGACGGCTCGTTGTTTTCCCTTGTCTACAGAAATTGGTGAGATCGTCAAATCGATATCGGAGCAATCGCTCAATTCGGGGGCCGCTGGTGATGGCTTTTGGGAAGCAGCGGGTTCATCCCCTCCCGTTGATGATTTGGCCGGGGCATCCTGCATCGCCGCATCTTGCTCACCCGTGGCCGATTCCTGCGATGAGGGTACATCTTCTGTGGCTCGCAATCCCTTGACAGGACTCCCCACCACAACCGGCAAGCTCGTCTTCTTGCTTGCCCTTTCGCCCGCCCTGTTAAAGATCCCTATCGTTCCCCGCCCTCTTCCCAACCCTCTGACCGCAACACCACCCCGATCCTGCATCCTTGCCGCCGCGGCCGATCCAATTTTCGTCACGGTCGCTGCTCGCTTGAGTGACGAAGCTGTGGGCCGCGCAAACGTCCCCGAACCCTGTGGGGTAAGCCCTAAAGGTAACGATGTGTCGTCTTTGGCCTTCTCCTTCCCTTTTCCATTCTCCGAGAAACCGTCCCCTTCGCTCGTTCGGTCCGCCTTGACAAATCCCATGCTTGTGTTTGGCCGGCTGGGTGGGGGGACAACCAGTTTGTCCAGTGCGTTAGAAAGGGTCGAGAGCGAACGTCCTGCCATGATGGGCCGTTTTAAAGGTAATGCTGGAAGGGGAATCTTGGATGGGGATGCGGTAGGTCTCGATGAAGCCCCGATGACGGCTGTGCAGCCGCCTGTCGTTGTGTCATTCCCAGCCGCTAATGGCTTCGCTTTGACAAATGTCTCGAGTGATATCTGTTTCAACTTGGTGTCGGACGGGAGTTTTGACAAGGAAGTAGTCCTTTTGCCAGTCATTAGTGGCCTCGATGTTGAGATCACGGAACCAGTCGATTTCGGCGGGCGAGGCTGAGAAGTGACCACGGTTGAAGGTGGGGGCATCGCTGCCACGTCAGTCGAGGGTCCTGCAACAGCAGTCATAGCCGCCTTTCCTAATAGACCTAGTCAGCACTTTAAGAATGAAAAGATCGATTGTGCCCCTCACCTTCTACTGTGACATCCTCAATCACTGTACCTTGCACTCTCTGTTCCTTCATTGACACGCTTCGTGTCACCCGTTTTGAGCCATGCGGTACAGAAGGTCCTCGCTTGGGCCTCATAGATCCAACGACAGGACGGGAGATGGATATAGCACTCGAATCTAACCGCTTGGACGAAGAAGGGGGGTCTACGGAAGTACTCATTGCTGCATTTTCCACCCTCTCCAAGTCGAGATACGATATACCTCTTGCCTGGCCAAGTCTTCCGACTACAGTAGCATCCGTCGTTGCATTTTCCGTCTTCGAGGCAGTCGGAAGGGACATTAGCTCCGGTATTTTGCTGGGAGTCATTGGGGGTACGGATAAGCGAGACTGGGATGCGGCAGAAGATCCTGGATCCACAGAGGCTGGGTGCGACGCGGAAGCTGTCCAGGAAGGTCGATTAAGCACGTGAGTAGCGGACGGAAATACATCCGTGGAAGCGTTCGAGTCAGCCATTGGTGGAATCACAGGGAACTCGAGATGACTGTTCATATTGTCCTTAATCTTTGCATTTGCCTTCTACAAGATAGAAAGTGCAACATTAAGAATTCAATTTGGTCAGTAAATTCCCTTTAAGCATGCAGCGGACATACATTAGCTAATAAACTCTGCATGTCATGTAGACATTTCGGAGGCGGTGAAGGTGGGAGAGGTGTTAGAGGCGAGGGAGGGGATGCGAGGGGAACACCAGGGCGCAGATGTGTAGCGGATCCGCGAGGTGTGGCAAAATTGACCACGTAACGAAATGCCGGATTTGCTCTAGGGGTAGCGATATATGTAGGATTTGTAAAGTGAAGGAGGGCAGAGGTGTTGTCAACGTCGACATCCATTCGTTCCTCGTCGGGTGGTGGCGCACCCCAGACTGCGACCACGCTCTTGCTTGGTGAACGACGTGGGGAAGGTGGGATGGCCGTAAAGTCAATAGAGGGGACCTTGTTCTCGCTACCGAGAGGCACAGACTGTGCACGGGGAGGAAAGATCGAGGGTGCTGGCCTATCTGGGGATGGCGCCGGTTTCGTAGATGATGCACGTTTGTAACCTTTGGACCGACCGGGCGTGGCGCCGGGGTCTCGCAGGGGTTCTGAATGTTCTTGTCTGAATCGAAAAGCGCCTACTTTGGGACGTTTTGGCTGGCGTTCGCAGCTCGGAATTGAAGATGTGCGCATGGCATCCGAGTCCGGTGATGGTCTCTTCTTTGCGCTCGCGGACCAGGTAGAAGTATGTTGGCTCTCGTCGCGACCTGCCAGCTCCTCATGCTTGCGCACCCTTCCACCTGCCACGGCTTCTTCCCCTACTTCCATTGACATCCTAAGCTCCTTCTCCTCAGAGTTCTGCGTGGCGAACGTGAGCACAGAACCAACTTGAAATCGAGTACACGGTTGTGTTGTGAATGTGATCGCGTCGATGGACTCCTGGTAGTTGAGATCACGTGGTCTCGCGGTAATGGACTTGTCATGGGCGTCCACGGTCTCACCACATACCTTCGCGAGAACCAGCGCGTCCTCGGGAAAACCAAACAGTTTCCTCCAGCCAACATTTCAGATTCCATCGTATCGACGATCGTCGTCGATGGTTGGTCGTAAGTACCACCAGCTCTAATCCAATCCCACAACTCACTCTCCAACGCCAGCTTCATCTTTGAAATATACGAACAATCGCGCCTTTCCTGGGTGTACGGCGGCGAATACGACGCATTTTCACAATGTATCGTGCGCGTGGTGAAAGCGTGGATCGCAGTCGGCCTCAAAGTCTACTTTGTGTTTGATGGTGGGCATCTCTTCTCTTGTACCTTCCCCTCTGATGTCTGCCAGGCCCTAGTCCAAACCTCAAAATTCCGACGCTGATAAGCCGTCTCAACCGCACCAACGTCCAGAATTCCATCCTGTTTTTTCGGACGTCGCTGACATCTCGATCAACCCCTCGCTTCCTTCACGAGAATCGCATCATCCCACCCCTTGTGTTCCTGTTGTGCATAGAGACTCTCCAGGGACTCTCGAAAGCGAATCATGACCTCGAAATGCATTTCGCCGATGAAGAAGGAGATCCATACGCAGTCGAGCTCGCCGGTCGTCTCGGTGCCTACGTCGTGGGCAACGACTCTGACTTTGTAATCCTCAACTCTGGTCACTATGCAGGCTACATTCCCCTGGAAGATATGTTTTGGACAGCGCCATTTCCTATCTACGAATCTCCGAACGCGCATCACGACCAAGAGGATGGTTTTCAGACCGTGGTGAGCAAGACCAAGAAGCGTTCTGTTCCTACATCACGTCAGACCTCTTTTGGACTGATCCCACCAGCGGGAACGCCACCATCGGATCTTGTTCTCTCCGTGATTGTCTTTACTCCATCGACGCTTGCGTCACATCTCAAAGTGCCAGCAACCCTCCTTCCACTGCTCGCCTCTCTAGTTGGAAACGATTTTTCCAACAACTCGACGACCCAACGCAATGTCCAGTCGTTGTTTTTCGAAAGGAGTCTCACCCTTTCGCAGCGCATTACCCACACTGCAAACACCCTTTCTTCCATCCTCAATGCAGCTATGCAAAAGCGTAATGCCAAGTACCGGCTCGGGTCAGTAATGAATCTCATTGATCGCACGATCAATGCTCTGCTTGTTCGTTCGCCGAGCAGTCTGGCCACCGGCGAGATCGATAGCATTGTGGACAGGATCGTGAACGCCGCCCTGCAGTATGCGATTGATAAATACGAAGGAGACGTTTATGGGCCGGCAAGTTTGTGGCCAACACCAATCTGTGCGCTGCACGGAGATGATACGTGTCCGTTACATAGCCTGTTCTCCCGCTTGCTTTCGCAACGGCCGGAGCCCGGAAATGTCAATGGTCCACCCCCTGAGGACAGCGTTCTGATGCTTCGTTCTTTATACTTGAAGGCATTCCGAACAGGAAACTTACAGCCGAAAGTCACGGACATCTTGAGTACTGGAACGTTCTGGCCAAGGATCTTTCTCGACAGCCCAGACGCTGAAAACGTTGCCATATCCATTGGCCGACCAATTCGGACCTGGATCTACGCTTTGCTTGAGGATGGTGTGGGACTTCCTGAGGCGCCAGAAGAAAAATCTCGTGCGATGGACGACAGCGCATCTATTAAAGTTGATGAGGATCCGGATGAGCTCATTGACGTCGTTGAAGAAGACTCTGGTGATGAAGCCGACTTGCTCGCCCCGTTGCGCGGCGAACTTCGGCGCTTACGCGGAACGGAAGCACATTCACCCGAGACTGTCCCGGCGTCGGGTTCATCTCGCTCCCGCTCTCGCCAACCCGCCCATCCGAAATATGTCATCGAGTACGTTCGTCGCGGAACCCGAATAGCCTCGGAGCAGGTACCAGTTCCGGACCTCGCGGCCCTGATGGTTTCGTCCGGCCTTGATGAGGACATCGATCCAGATGTATGGGTACCAGTTCAGCTTCGGAGCTTGGAGGATCGGTTGGCGTTGTTCCTGCATATTTTGGGGAGTAATGTTCCTGCCGTCAAAGACGTGTCGTCGGACCGGCTTTTTGCAGTCCTCGTACTCAGGTGGATCGTACAAACTCTCCACCAACGGGCTTTGGAGAGTGGGATGAGCAAGGAGCGCGAACAAGAAATGTGGACACAGCAAGAAGCCCGCGCACTCGTTACCTTTTTCGGATCGCCGCCCTCTGTTAGCATTGATGACGATACAGCGAGCCATGCCAATGGCACGACTACCGACCCGCCAACGACTACGCCGCTGACAGATCGGAACGTGCAGCTGATGGCGCAAATTCTCATGGCGGTCGAGACCATCCACCTCTTGTTGCAGATGTTGTTCTTGACGGAGCAAGTACCCGTCAACATCCAGGCACTCTCCGGGCAAAAGTTTCATACTTACTTGACCAACTCGGTCCCTGTTCCCGAGGACGTCTTGACTCCCGCTGTGTGGGATGCCTGCACTGCTTCACTGGAAGATGCATTTGCGCCTGAGAGGCAGAAGAGGACGAAGAAGTCAAAGGCCGAGCAGGTCAACCTAGTTGCCAAGACGAACAGCAAGACGATGGCGCGTCCCAAACGAGGGTTATTTTCTTTGTTGGTCGATGACATCACTTGACAATGGATGCAATGAACAAAACATGTAACTACTCCCTGGCGCATTGCGATATTTTTTCTGGGCGACGATATCGTCAGGATACGTTCTTTGTGTCATTACGGAGCCTTTCAAACGCCGAAAGTTGAGACTTGCTGTGTAGGGGCTGTGTGAGGCACTTGGAGTTGGTTCGAGTCGCGCCACAGGACTTTGCACAGTCAAGGAGCCACTGCCAACGCCGCGATGACACTGCCAAAAGTATCATTCAAAGGCCTACCAGCAGTGGCGGGCACTGTCGTGCCAGGATAAAAGGTCGGCTTGGTCACCGTTCCTGTCATTTATTCCCCCTACTAGCGAACAACAAGTTTGCTTCATCGAGCTTCATCATGATGCCCACCGACATCATCACCTACCGATACAACAAGAAGTTGGTATACGTACCAGTGGCACCAACCTATATCGTGAGTCCAGCGCTCCACAGCATGCATGCTTCTCTAGAGTAGTGACCCTGATCCCGTGGCTCTAGCAAGCGCTCTCGCACGCACGCGATGCCTTTCCGGAGCTCAAAGGACTCTGTGATACGTCCCTCTCGCTCTCCCTCGCCGCGCCCACCCGCGGATACCCCGACACCAACGCCTCGAACTTCGTCGGCATAAGCGCACCAGCATGGCCTAAACTCATCACGCACATGTCGCGCTACCAAATCATCGACGTGCACGTGTTGCACGGTGATGCCCCTATACCAGACATCACCATCACATGTGCGGATGCGAACACTGATCCCGCGCCGCCGTATCGTAGCTCGGGTTCGGACGTCCCGGACAACGAAAAGGCATCGTATTCGGCGTCACGCTCGTCGGCTCCAACGTTGCATTCGAAACGGAATTGGCTCCTTCAAAAGCTTCATGGACAATGAGTCATTGTGCCATGTGTTGCTACCATGATTGGACATTGTTCGCAGACGATGTTGATCGATTCATTCAGAGTTATACCCCCACAGATGCGTGTAGCTGTAGTACTATGTTGTTATCTTACACCGCGACCGTAACTTGAAGGTGCTGACGCGTATCGGCGGCGTGGGGCCAGTGAGTCGACAATGAGCTTGAGTCACTGTCAGCATCAGCAATTGACTTATAGCGTGCTAATACTGTACAGACTACATTGACAACTTGAACTTTTGCGTATCGAGAACTTGAGCGTAAAGGCCCTTTGAATCTCCGTGGCCAAAGTTCCCCAGCCTCTTCAAGAGTCACCGAGAGGACTCATTGCAGCAATCGAGGATGCGGGGCCGGCTGCCATCAACCCAGGCCCAGGGCCCACTCGAGTCCGCTGGATCATGAATGTGATGTGCGTCCACTTTGCAAAAAACAAGGTCTACTCGTTCAAGAAGTTGGGGGAAACAGCAGTGGAGGAGGCACTGTTACGGTGGCCTGAGACGGCATGGCGTAACTCGAGTCCAACGTGTTTTCGAACAAAGTTCAGGGTAGCATTGAATTTGGGTGGTTGCGTAGTCTGAAGGCGGAAGCCTCGAGGTTGAAGCCAAGTTACTATGTCCGAATTGGCAATTTGTTGAACTTCTCCATGCAGCAGTGTGCATCACCGTGACCGTTCATATTTTCATCTCCGAGTCACTGCTAAATCATAATCGACTCGGGTGCGATCAAGCCTGGCACCACATGTCCTATTCGTGCCAGACGCTCAGGACTAGCATATGTCGTCACATCACCAGACGCTATGGAACCTTCTTTTAATGAATGGTTTGTTGACCCACTTCACCCAGAATTTCACGCCATATGGCGATAAGGCAGGTTTAAATGGGCGCGTAATGATAGTACGCCAGAAAACTTAAAGTTTACCCCCGAAATCATGCAAACTCATGCATTTGGAAGACCGTTCACGCTTCATGAACAGCTTGGGCCCCTGCACGCGCAGCAGTGCTTGCATCTCATCAAACTATTGAGAGCTATCGCGCCTTTTGAATTGGGGATTTGCTAATTCCATGCGGATACCTCATTTACTCTGGCTTGCGAGTGGGGCGCGCTTGCATAAGAATGACCTCCCACCAGACGAACCCAGACTTGTTTCCCTCCTGGTTTGACCCAATACGCATGTCCGTGTCGATGCCTTTGTCGTCACCTCGATGTCCCACCTGCAAAGATGGCCTAGGTGATCCAAGGAACCTTATTGTCTTCATCGATGGAACATCCAACAGACCTGGTCCAAAGGTAATTAATTGCCTGTATCGCAAGCCTTGATATTAATCAGAGTACCAGAAAACAAATGTCAAGAAGCTGTACGATGTCATATCCGATGGTTCTGGGCGCGAGCAACACAAGCTTTACTTGGAGGGGATCGGTGCGCGTGCGGGGAGGACGGTCTACAATACATTTCAGATTGCATTCGCTTGGTTCGTTACACATAAATATCGACTTTGCCGATGATCTTATCGTGGCAGGAATGTGGGGGAAAATGTGAAGGAGGCATACAAATGGTTGGTACAGACCTATGTAGAAGGTGACCAAATATACCTGTTTGGTGCGTCCAAGTTTGCTGCTCAACGTCGGTAGTTGGTGATAAAATATCTGCAGGGTTTTCTCGAGGTGCATATCAAGTGCGAGCACTTGCCGGTATGATCCACGAGGTGAGCAATGTAACGTTCAGCGCACTGATAGACTTACGATTGTGATAGGTCGGTCTGCTAAAGCACGATATTATCAATCGAATCGATCAGTCAGTACCCTTGTTGTTGCGTTATGCGAGTCCCCACGAGTGTATTGTAATAGGGCCTACCATGAAGCAGATGCCCTTAGCCGATAGGTGACAGGAGTGTCACGACGCATCTCACTCGACTCACTGGACGATACTACCTTATGCTTTTGAAACATGCCCTACACCCATGCCCTTTACCCTATGCCTAT
>JBBPTZ010000644.1:0-17251 GCA_038094315.1 Phylloporus cf. tubipes
TCAAAGTCCGCCTTGACTTCAACTGGATTTCCGTTCTTGTCTTTACCGGGGCGAATGTCAAACACGGTGAGGATGCATGCGATGGATATCCACAACGTCGCGTCTGCCATGAAACGGCCCGGACAGATGCTGCACGCGCGATCGTCAGCGGCTACCTAAGAGCAAGACTATATTCAAATTTACCGTCGTCCGTAACCAAAGGCCGCTGCTGCTGGATCGAGAATGTCTTTGTTTTCAGTTTTTCCGTCTGCTTTCAAGAATCTCTCAGGTATGAAATCCATCGGCTGAGAATAGCTTCGCTCGTCGTGCAGGATGGTCCTGTGGCAAATTAATCTCAGCATCTCGAGCCTAGAGGTTCGCAAAGGAACGCTAGCTGACCAAGTATTGCCGATGATGGTTGTTCCGGCGGGAATGAAATATCCTTTGTACATGTCGTCCTTGGTAACCATGTGAGGAAGACCTGATGGATAAATGAATTCAGCTGGTCATTGCCGTCGGCGGGGGGGAGTCACCAAGTGGAGCTACGGGGTTCCAACGAAGCACTTCTTTGACGATGGCGTCAATATATGGTAGTGAACGTCTATCGTTGTAGTCAGGGAGGCGCCCAGACCCGACAACGGAGTCTAGTTCCGCTTGTGCCTTGGCTTGGACGGTGGGGTGAAGAACCATGGCCAGGAAGAACGACGACAGCGAGGAAACGGTCTAGAAGAGATCAGTATACTGAATTTCCGTTTGGAATCATCTCTTACGCTCTCTGCGCCGGCTGAAGTGACTTCATTGAGCATAATGGGACTCCAACATTAATAGCGAGTCTCACCAGCGTATGCGAGGCCTGCGCATCCTCTGATTATCTCGATTTTCTCTTCCGTCTTATAGTGAAGATCCGGATCGTTCATGAGCTGGGTAACGAAACATGGGGATGCGGTTCCCTCAATCTTTGAACGGGTTAGCCCGGCTCATAACGACTGGAGAACACACACTAACCAAGGCATTCTGCACGGCTGTAAATGGAGCATCTCGCATCTCCAGCACGTAGCTCTTCCAATTTGCGGCTTTATTTTGGAAACCTGCGCCAGGTAGCCACCCCGGAACATATTTCACTATTGGGACATTGTCAGTTGGGTACTGACGCGCTTCTAAAGGAGGACTTACACCAAGGGAAGACGTCGACAAGAAATGCTCCTGGAGCCGCAGCCTTTGCCATTCCCTCTAAGGCCTTCTCGGCGATATCAATGTACCGGTCCGCCTTTGGTGAAATCTCTATTCCGTAAATCACGTTCATGATGACCGCCGCTGCATTGCTACGCGACCTTAACCGTATGAAACGGAAAGAGAACGCATGTTGCTCACTGTCTGAGGTGTTCGATGAGGTCACCCTGAGAGTCCAGAATATTTCTGAGGAGCGTATACGCTTCTTTCCTCTGGAGGGGCCAGTAATCTGAGGCCACGTGCGGCTTAAATCGGCGCTCAAACATCGTGCGATGTTTTCTCCAGCGCTCGCCTGAGTGATAGTTGAGCCGCGCGTGCGAGAATAACGATCGCATACGAACCATAAGGCATGTGGCCAAAGCTCCAGTCCCAGCCCATTCTAAACCACGAATTAGCCTCGACATGTCTGTGTCGTGAAAGAACTCACAAATCGTTGATCATAGGTAGCTTAGTCCTATCAGAGTAATTGACAAACCGTTTCTCGAAGAGGTCGCTCGCGATCTGCGGTGAGTTGACGAAGAGAAGTCGGTGTCCCAAGACAGTGGCATACACCAAGTCGCCTTGAGGGAGGAATTAAGATCGAACTGCAGACGCGGATGACGCAGAGGCGCACCGTATTTGTGGGCCCACGCATTGTATGTCAAAGCTTCGTTTTTCAAGGGAATATCGAGTAAATTTCCGATGAAAGGAAGGGGTTTCGGACCAGGGGGTAACTGGTATCGTGATCGCGACTTGCGGCTGGTCACGATATAGATTGTCACCACGCCCCAGATGGCAATGATGGTCGAGAGAGTAGGAGAAAACGACATTGGAGGGTGTCGCAATTTCCCATTGCGAGAACGCACCTTCTTTATAGATGATTCGGCGTTCACTTGCTTCTAGACCTGTAACTCCGTTGTTGTCCAGGATGAGACCAAGTGAGTCTCACATCACTATTGTCACTGATAAGTCAATCTGGACCTGATCTGGTTTGCAGTCAGTGGACAATGGCAAAATGAGATTCACCCGGTCTTGTCTCTGAAGTTGCTCCATACCTCTATGTCCAATAGTGGTAATTCGACATATATGGTAATTCCACTTGTCCTGGGAAAGTACAGTCATTACATAATCACTATCCATTCAACAGACATTCATCACCGTTGTTCGTGATGGCCCCAGACTTGTTTTCTTTCCTCGACAACGTCCCGCCGGAAGACGACAGCGACAATGAAGCTCCTTCAGACAGAATGCGGGCTCCTGCCTCTGTTTCTGTATCCACCTCGGGTCAGAAGCGAAAATTGGCTCCAGTCAATGCTAATATGGGTTGGCTGCTACCGGTGCCGCGTGAGGTCATCGAGAGATCCATGAAGCGACCCCGTGCTGCAAGCCCACTTCCCGTTGTGGTTGATGAATTTCAGACCGAGGCAAAGCGTGAGATGGCAGCGAGCGGTGGGTTGACCGGTCCTGTCGAAGAGGGTTCCAGACTGGAACTCCGACATCAGGTTTGTGATGCGATAAGGTTATACTACCCGCTCTTACCACCACTCAGGTTCGCCATCAAGTCGCCATTCCCCCCGGTTATGATTATGTTCCCATTGGAAAACACGTTCCTCCCTCAAAACCCGCTCGCGAGTACAAGTTCACCCTCGATCCGTTTCAGCAGGTTTCAGTGTATGCAATCCAGCGGAATGAGAGTGTCTTGGTATCGGCTCATACTAGCGCCGGTAAGACGGTGGTGGCAGAGTATGCCATAGCGCAATGTCTGCAGAACAGACAACGTGTAATATACACTAGTCCAATAAAAGTGAGCCAGTTTGAATCCGCGTTTGTGTAAGTGCTGAGCGACCGACGCGCTTGGCTTCGTATAGGCCCTCAGTAATCAAAAATATCGCGAGATGCTTGTTGAATTCGGTGACGTGGGTCTCATGACGGGAGATGTTACCATCAGCCCGTCCGCAACTTGCTTGGTTATGACGACAGAAGTAAGTGTTTTCCCTTGCTCCAGAACACAGTTCATCAACTAGCCAGATTCTGCGTTCCATGCTGTATCGGGGGTCCGAAATCATGCGAGAAGTCGCATGGGTTATATTTGACGAGATTCACTACATGCGAGATAAGGAGCGCGGTGTAGTCTGGGAGGAAACCATCATCTTACTCCCTCACACCGTCCGATACGTGTTCCTATCAGCCACCATCCCTAACGCCATGCAATTTGCAGAATGGATATGCAAATCCCACGAACAACCATGTCACGTCGTATACACCGACTTCCGTCCCACGCCCCTGCAGCACTATCTCTTTCCTGCTGGTGGCGAAGGCATTTATTTAGTGGTCAACGAGAAGGGCGAGTTTAAGGAGGACAACTTTAGCAAAGCGATGGGAACCTTGCAGGAAAGGATGGGTGAAGATCCGGCAGACCCCCATAGCGGCAGAGGACGCAAAGGAAAGTCCAAAAAGGGTGGTGATAAGAAAGGTACCGCGTACTCCGCCGCGATCATCCGTTTCCTCACTGTCTTATAGGGTCATCTGACATCTCCAAGATCATCAAAATGATTATGCTCAAAAATTACAACCCCGTCATTGTCTTTGCGTTCAGCAAGCGAGAATGCGAGGGTCTCGCTTTGACCATGTCCAAATTCGAATTCAATTCGAACGACGAGCAAGAGCTGGTCACCAACATTTTCCAGAATGCCATTGAAAATCTTTCTCCGGACGATCGCAATCTTCCCCAAATATCGAATCTCCTCCCCCTCCTAAAGCGTGGGATTGGCATCCATCACGGTGGCCTTCTACCGATCCTCAAGGAAGTTATCGAGATTCTCTTCCAGGAAGGGCTCATCAAAGTGCTTTTCGCGACCGAAACATTTTCTATCGGCCTTAACATGCCTGCGAAAACTGTCGTTTTCACGGCTGCCCGCAAATTCGACGGACGTGAATTTCGGGACCTCTCTTCCGGTGAATACATCCAGATGTCCGGTCGCGCGGGTCGTCGCGGTTTGGATGACCGTGGTGTCGTCATCATGATGTGTGACGAAAAACTTGAACCCGCCTCCGCAAAGACGATGATTAAGGGCGAAGCGGACCGACTCGATTCCGCCTTTCATCTTGGGTATAATATGATTTTGAATCTTTTGAAAGTGGAAGGGATCAGTCCCGAGTACATGCTCGAACGGTGTTTCTTCCAGTTTCAGAGTAGCGCTGGGATTCCCATGCTGGAAGCAGGTTCGTCGTGCGAGCGCTCGCGACGCAGTACATATTTTGCTCACACCAGCCACCTAGATTTGAGGGCGGAGGAGAGGCGGCGGGATTCGATACATGTCCCAGACGAGCACCTCGTGGCCGCATACTATGACTACCGCCAACAACTTGATCAGATGGGAGAGGACTTCCGGGCCGTCGTCACGCATCCAACCTATAGTCTACCGTTCCTCCAAGCCGGCCGCCTAGTCCGCATCAGGTACAAGGACGCCGACTTTGGCTGGGGGGTAGTCATCAACTTTCAAAAACGCATCAAGTCAAAGGTCAGCTCGTCTCGTTTACATCTCACAATCCGTGTTCAGTCCCCGTGTTTCACAGACCAAGTCGGAATTCCAGATGGACGAGGTCCCTCCACACGAACAATACATTCTTGACGTTCTCTTGTACTGTGCATCGGGGGCCCTCCTTCCCAAAGATAGGAATATCACTACGCCCACTCCAGGCGGCGTCCTGCCCTGTCCACCAGAGAGCAAGGGTACACCACTCGTTGTTCCAGTGCTGCTGTCGACCGTCGAGGCAATAAGTCATATTCGAATATTTCTTCCAAAAGATCTGCGACACGACCAGGCCCGAGATACTGTCTGGAAGAGCGTGTTGGAGGTACAGCGCAGGTTCCCCGATGGAATAACGCTACTCGATCCAGTCGAAAACATGGGGGTCAAGGACGAAAAATTCCTCAATCTGGTCAAAGTGAGTCACACGAAAAGTGCTATCCATCGTTGCTGACCCTCGTCTGGTTATTAGAAAATTGACATCATGGAGAAAAGGATGTTCTCGAATCCCCTTCACAGGGACCCTCGCCTCCCGCATCTATATACCCTATATGCGCAGAAACAGGCGGCGCAAACCAACATTCGTGCGTTGAGGAAACGGATCTCGGCAACGCATGATGTGCTGCAACTGGAGGAGCTCAAGTGTCGAAAGCGCGTATTGCGACGGTTGGGTTTTACGAATACTTCAGACATTGCCGAAGTGAAAGGTCGTGTCGCGTGCGAGATCAGCACCGGCGACGAGCTGTTGCTCACCGAGCTGATCTTCAATGGAGCGTTCAACACCCTATTACCAGAGCAATGTGCCAGCCTACTGAGCTGCTTCGTGTTTACAGAAAAGGTGCGGCGATCCATGGCTTACAAACACATACCTTTGGCTGACTACCAGGACATTAGAGCGAACAGCAGACAAAGCTCACTGAGGAGCTCGCGGCACCTTTACGCGTGATGCAAGAACTAGCTCGGCGTATTGCCAAGGTATCCCAAGAATCAAAACTGCCTGTCGTCGAGGACGAATACGTCCAATCATTCAAGGTGGAGCTTATGGATGCAGTCGTTCAATGGTGTCGCGGAGCATCGTTTTCAGACATTTGCAAGGTCGGTGCTCACGCGACCAAGTTCGAGGTGTATAAAACTCATCAGTTTCGTCCAGTTGACGGATCAATTTGAAGGCAATCTTATACGTGTATTCAGACGACTGGGCGAACTTTTACGACAAATGACGCAGGCTGCAAAAGTAATCGGAAACTCGGAGCTGCAAGAAAAGTTTCAAAAGGCATCGGAAATGCTTGAACGGCCAAACTCGGTTATATTTTGTTCATCGTTGTATCTTTAGAGTTGTCTACGCTTTTATCATGTCAAGTGCCACACAATGTGTCTGGCCACGCCGAATTCACGCATTTGGATGTCTACGGAGGAGTATTGTCTCTACAAGAGATCGGATTGACAAACAGTTTATTCTTCGCGAGACACCTAATGATACACCTTCAGAAGCTAATTATGCATATCATCCGACAGACTCCTTTCATGAGTGCTGAGCGCGGAAACGGACAGCCTCGGAGGCAGGTAAAATTCCAGGGAGAGGGGCAGCCCCACTGGGGAGACCGAGCCCTTGGGCAATGCGATCCGAAAGCTTTTGGTCGATGCACGCCCAGTAGGAGACTGAAGATACGATCAGAGATACGGAGGTGAGATATGTAAGGCGAAACCCACGGATCTTGCCCTTGAGCTCAGCGTTCTTCACGCCGCGAACATGGCCAACGACGTTGTTGACGAGGTGCTCACGATCGACGTCACTCATGACGGCATTATAGAGCTTACGTGGCTGCTCAAAGTCCACTGTAACCAAGTTAAATCATACAGCCTCTCCTAGTGAGGAAGGAAAAGACTGACGTTCCGTGACAACAGTCAGGTCCCAACAAGCGCCGCCGACCCATCTCTCGTGCTTGGCCTCACGTTCAGCGTCACGAGGAGTCCCGTGGATAGAACCCTTGTTCCTGAGGTAGTTCAACGGCTGGATGGAGCTCTGATAGTTGGGGCGAGAACCCTGGTTGTCGATCGCCATGAAGCCATCACGCTGGAAGTTGACGACTGGAACGGTAGGTTGGTTCACAGGAATCTGAGAATAGTTAACGCCAAGTCGGTGACGGTGAGTGTCTGGGTACGAGAAAAGGCGAGATTGCAAGACAGGATCGCAGGACGGCTCAAAGTAGGGAATAGTGTGAGAGGGAGAGAAAGCAGCCTGAAATTTCTGTTAGCTCATGCCTTTTTCCATCAACAAGGAAACCAACCTGCTCAACCTCTGCAAAGTAATTCTTAATGTTTTCGTTCAACACAAACTTGCCGATAGGGCGGAGGGGGAACTCCTTGTGAGGCCAGATCTTGGTGAGATCCAAAACATTGTAGCGGAATTTCTCCGCTTGCTCGGGAGTCATAGTTTGCTAAACGCGACTTGAACAAACATGACATCTCTTCAGTGAGAAAAAGTACGTACGATATAGACTGTCCAAGAGGGATATTTTCCTGCTTCGATGGTGTCGAAGAGCGCCTGGATACCATAGTCCGGGTTTTCACCACTGAGTTTTTCAGCGGTGGCACCATCGAGGGTCTGAAATCAATGAGCACCGACGTTTGTGATCAGTAGAAGGAAATGCGAACTTTGAAACCGCCATCGGCTTTGAGGTGGATCTGGGTGTAAACCCAACTGCCGTCGTCCTTGACGAACTTGTAGGTGTGACCAGAGTAACCATGCATGTTGTGGTAACCATCCGGAGTACCGCGATCGGAGAAGAGGATGGTGATCTGGTGGGCAGACTCTGGGTTTTGCGTCAGGTAGTCCTGTGGCAGGTCTGATTACACGGCTCGAGGACAAGATGGTGAGTGATTCGTACCCAAAACATATCAGCATCTTTCAAGTGAGTTTGGGGGTTACGCTTCTGAGTATGAATGAAGTGGGGGAATTTGGCGGGATCTCTGATGAAGAAGACGGGGGTGTTGTTAAACACCCAGTCGAGGTTTCCCTCATCACATCTGATCTTGATGGCGAATCCACGGGGATCACGGGCAGTATCCGCAGATCCGGATTCACCCCCGACGGTGGAGAAGCGGACAGTGGCACGATGTTTCTTTCCGACTTCGGTGTAGAACTTGGAGGAGGTAATGTCGCTGAGATCGTGGGTCAATTCAAAGTAACCATGTGCACCAGCACCCTTGGCGTGGACCTGGAGGACGATGGTGAGGAGAGAGCCAAGACGGGGAACGATCGGTGTATGGAACATACGACACGCTCCGGGATACGCTCACGATCAAAGTGGGCGAGCAGATCAAGGTGGTGGAAGTCTGGAGATATTATTGCGATCAGGAAGATAAGAGTGGAGTCAGATCAAAATACAGACCCTGCAGAAGGAGGGGACCGGTGGTCCCAATTCGGAGAGCTGCGTATGGCTCTGCGACAGGAGCGCCATTGGAGGTGGTGTAGACGGCGCCGTTGGAAGACATCCTGGAAGTAGATGAGAAAGAAGCGACGGGACGAACGGGGGGATTATATATCAGAGGGGCTGCGCATCATTTTCAAGTCCGCTGAGAATGATATATAGTTTCTGCGTAAGGCAGATTAGCGCACGCGTTGCAAGTGAGAGAATGTCTCACAGTAGAGATAAGCAAGACTTCCGACTGACGCGTCCCAGCCAATCAATTGCGCGGAATAGATCCGCCGAGAGCGGTTAATACGTATTTCGATTGGTCCATGTCTGACAGCCAATCGTTGGCGTGACATAGATCCGCTGCTGCGTCGTGAAAGGGGCTGGAGCGTTTCAAGGTTCCGGCTGACTCGGATGGACTTGTTCAACTCTCTCTCCGCAACCACCCGAGCATTGGCGGACCGATCTATTCCCGCGAAGATTCCACTCACGGCTCTGATGGTTACAATAGCAACAAGACGCGCCGACATACAGCGCTGGAAAAATCGGGGTATGCAACGTGATGGTAAAGCTGTCCCAACCTTTCTCATGTCGACAACGTGGCTCCAGACGTCCCTTTATTTGGACCTCCCTTCACAATCTTCACGCCAGGTATACTCCGCTGCTTACTTGACGGCGTAACTCTCGTCATATCCGAGGACTCCGCATCATGTATCGCTAGTCGTCCCGCTGTTCCATCCCTCGCTCGCTCCGTCTTCTCAGGGATCGATCTTGCTCCGTAACTTGGCACTCTGTGGGACCGCATACCCTCCGATGTGCCTCTTTGAGGTTTGCTAGGCAACGCCGGTCTATCGACGAAAGCAGAAGAATTCGCCATTTGTCGGAGTTTGGCTTCCATCATGGCAATCTTGCTCGATGTTTTGCTAGAGCGAGCTGTGAGCCAGGCCAGACATAAGCCCGTAGATATTCTTCTACTCACGCTTCTGGACGCGCGATCCCGCTGCTCTTCACTATACTCAACGCAGTCGGCGTTGCATCCGACCTCTTGCTTCTGCCAATGTACGATGTGGATCCCGAGTCGTGGCTTATGGCTTGTTGTGCAAAAGTCACTACCAACTTGCGCCCGCGTAAGAGCTTGCCGTTGGCAACCTGGAGAGCCTTTGCTGCATCCTAAATGTCCAACCAGTCCAGTCAGTCTATGTCGCCCGGGATAAGACCTTCGGTTATGCAGTACCGCCGTTCGTGATAGCGGAAGATACAAACGTCAAAAAAAATACCGGCATAACCGAAGGCGCACGACCACTTACCGCTTCGTTCATGAACTCTACGAATGCATACCCTCGCGGCTTCCCCTTGTTAATCCCCGACTTGTGGAACAAGAAATCCAGCTTTGCGATCTTCCCAAACTTGGTAAAGACCTGAAGCAGCGCATACCTTGAAACATTCAGAGAGTGAACTCGATTGACAATCGGCGTCGTTTGGCTCACTCATCCACGGTCGGACCGAGATTACCCACGTAGAGTCGCTCCCTCAGCAACTTGGGGGTACGAGACGATGAAGGAACTGGGCCACTCGTAGAATCCTTTGCTTCGGGTTCTGGTATCCACAGATGTGACCCGTTTTCTTGCGTATTGCCAGTTGGCGGAAGTGAAGCACCGTTCATGATGCTGAGAGGTTGAAGGAACTGACAAACACTGCCTTGCGCGAGATCTCAACGCTTACGTCATCAAAAGCTGTACGGAACACCAATACTACAGAAAGTCGTAGAAGCAGAACATGCACCGTCGGGTATTGGCGTGGTGACCATGCTTTGGATCACCGCGCCCTGGAGCAATGGTATCCCCACATACAGCAGAACCGCAAGCACTATCAGCGGTATCCACGCGCGTCCTTCTTCGTCTGCCTCCGAGAGGGCACTTTTCTCTGGCCCGTCCGTCGTACAAGCGGCTCTTTCTGGCCTTCGGGCAACTGGCTCCCAGGTACACCCTCAGGGATAAAAACTGGCTTCTCAGCATGTAGAGTCTTCATGTGGCGCACCAGGGCATCCTTTCGTCCGAGCGAGCTGTTGCAGTATGGACAGGGCCACACTTTACGCGTTTCTGGATGACTCGACGAGTTTTCAATGTGGCGAACGTAATCAGACGTGCGCGTGAATCCCTGTCCACAAATTTCACATGTGGCATGGGTGGCGTCAGATTGCCCCCCCGAACCTTGGCTTGTCGAGCAATCCAAGCCCTGGCCAAGTGAACGGTCAATGATCTGCCAGCTGGATTGCGAGGGTGGCAGAGCCCTCTGACGCTTTCCCCTCTCAGATTCGGGACTCCACTCTTCCTCGTCCACGTTCTTGATTCTTGAGCGTCGGCTTATCTTCCCTGGTGGAGGGTCGTCATTTAGAGTATCGATGTTTCGCTTTGCCCGTAACTTGGTCATTCTAGTAGACGTAGATGAATTGGAGTTGGCCACTTCCACTTTTTCATCGTGGTTGGATAGCGGCACTGGCGGGAGCGCGGGAAACTGCAAAGGGTAGCGGACGTGGAGCGATTGGGTAGGGGATGCACTCGGCGATCGTGAAATGGAACCAAGTGGTGACAGCAACGGAGACATAGATAGTCCCATTTCTTGGGAGAAATGCGTTGATGGTGACATTCCGAATAAAGGCTGTGTCGGGGAGTATAGGCACTGTCCAAGTGGCAGAGCCTCAGTCTGTGGGCATGTCGACGGGTCGGATGAAGGGGATAGCATGAATGTCGGAATGTCGGGGAGAGGTGTAGAAGGCGATATAGTGAGTACAGACGGAAGGACATCGGGTATCACCTGTGGGGTACAGGCGATGTCCTCTGGCATCACATCGTGGGATGGGATATCTTCGAGACTATTCCCCGACTGATCTAGCAACCTGCAAGTCATTGAACAAGACTCTTGATGTGTCACCACAGAATCCCACAGGGCCTCCACCGGCGTAATACTGGGGACGTTCACAAGTAACGGATTTTCGGGGGTCCCTGGCCATGGCGTAGACGCGACACTATTTGGCGAACAATCAGGAGAAAGTCCTGGAGGAAACAATCTGGAAAATTGAGAAGACTAGTGCATTGTGCTCTCAACACCCACATTGGCTGCGAATGTAATCATACTCACATCCGAAGACGGGAGGGACGCGTTCTGCCCATAATTATGGGACAGCGCGATCGCACCATCAATTTCCAGACCGAGCAGTAGGCCCCTTCCTTGATTGACGTGGTGATCGGTTGGGATCTCTAGACTAGAGCTGAAACTGAAGTGAGGTTACGAGTATGCTTGGCGTGAAACCGTGACTTACAAATCCTTTAGGCCGGACACATCCTCATCTACTGGTGGAAGGGTGGGCTGATCGTCCGGGACGTCGATGATCCATTGGAAGGGATCGGTATCGATTCGCATTGTCGAAAGGAAGAGGGGAAGAGGTTGCGTGATTGAGGAAGCGATTCAACTGATGGGGAGCGAGACCTCTGTAGACGCTCGCGTCAGGGGGTTCTTATCACGAACAAGAACGAGCTAATTGATGTTGTTTTTGATTGAGGGTCCACCCTATAAAAACGTGTTGTACACGCGTTGGCAGGGCTGTTGCCGCGCTGCATGAAGCTGGTTCGAGAGTTGTTCTAGGGTTACCACCTTCTTTTGGCGCCTCGAGAAGTTTCCTAGACGAAAGCGCTGAAGGACCGTCTTACATACTGTACTTGCGGGTCTGGCCGCTGCCAGCGGATTTGAACTCGATCGTGACTCCAAACACACGATCGGTGAGGGAACTCCGCGTGCTGTAAACCGGCGTCAAGAAGAGACGCAAGCACGACTCAACCACTGTCTGAAAGTCACAGAATTGAACCTGCGGCCGAGTCTCCAACTTAGTGGCAACATACCAGCTTCAGGCCCTCATCCCATTGCCGAGGCCAGTCGTATGGTTTGTACTTTCCCGATTCTTTGGTTCGGCCATGTTGGTTGCTGTGGTCAGACGCGCGGGAAATCTAGAAGAGTTGTCTTTGCACTGCCAACCGTACGTCAAACTCGATAACGGTGTTTCAATATCACCGTTATTCCCGTGAAGGCCTGACGGAACTTGCATCCGATTCACTGCACTCAGCAGGAAGACTTACTCATGAGCCATTGGTCTTGGCTGGCTCTAGCAGCATTGTAAAGATGCTCCGAGTTCGCTCGCCGCACACATTCGGAACAGATTCATGCTGTGATAATTGACTTGGTCACCGTCCCGACGGATCGCGACGGTCGGAGGGGCCCACAATGACGTTACAACATTATCATTCGGGGAGTGGGTCCAGACAAAAAGTCGGTCGTCGTGTGCCCAAAGTTGGCCTAGGGCTTGAAGGGGCGCGTAGGTCCGCATTATGGAAGATCAGACGGCGCATCAGCGGAGTATGTTATTCTGTGCCCTCTTTTTTGGAGATCATGATGTACTGCAAGAATCACGCCGCGAAGCTTTTGGATACAGCAACCTGTGACTGAGTTCACAGTCCGTCTATCGATGGTCTGCCTTATGACGGCAGTCAGTCAGCGCGCGGGCGTGGTTGGCATAACCTCTTTTCTTGCCAGAATGCCCGACTACTCCGAGTCTGCGGCGTTGGTAGGTGTTTGCTATAACGCCACGTCGGCAGTACATATCATAAAACCGAAAGACCAACCGTTTCCCCGGCCGCTACGGATCTCTCGGGTCATGACCCGCATGGCTGACGACGACAACGTATTTGCGATGAGGAATGGCAGGTCGATATGCAAGGAAGCGGCGCATATGTTATTTATTTCCTAAACGGGATGGCAGTTCGTTTGTGGACTTTGAACTGCATCTGAGTGGATCCTGCGCTCCTGATCTCAAACACGCGTCTCTTTCGAGTCCTGACCGTGCAATCAGCCATGTACGGGATACGGAACTCTCACAGCGCGGAGGCTGCTCGTGCCGCCGCCCTACAAGCTGAATTCAACGAGAAGAAATGGGTGTGGGTACCCGATGAGAGAGAGGGCTACCTTGCTGGCTGGGTTCATCAAGAGGACCAAGAGACCGCCGAGATCATCATGTCCTCTGGCGGAGAGGTAGTCCTTATTCTTTCTTTGCCACCTTTCCTTACGTTCAGTTCAGATTCGTCAAGTTCCGCTTTATGCCTTATCCAAGATGAATCCCCCAAAATTCGATCGTGTGGACGACATCGCAGACCTCACCTTTTTGAACGAAGCGAGTGTCGTTCATAATCTCCGCCTAAGGTATGGATCTGGAGCAATCTACGTGAGTCTACCCCCCACCTTCAGGTCGCGTTGCCCGAAGACGTTACAGCATCACTCCTGGACATCCGTGACGCGTTTGGCTTGCCGGTCGTGAACTGACGCTCGCATCACAGACGTATTCTGGCTTATTCTTAGTCGCCATTAATCCTTACCAGAACTTGCCACTCTATACCGACCCCATCATTCAACAATACCGCAACAAGCGACGAGATGAAAACCCACCCCATATATTCGCAGTCACGGAACGTGCATGGATAAACATGCAGGACGAACGTGAGAACCAGAGCATACTAATCACGTTCGTTGGATTCGTGCCATTACCCGTCTCGTCCAACTGATGATCATTGGTGTAGTGGCGAATCAGGGGCTGGTAAGACGGAAAGCACCAAGAAAGTCATTCAATACCTTTCGGCCATAGCAACTGACGCTCACCCTCCCAATTCATCACATACCCACACCCTGTCCATGCCTTCGTACTCGGCGATACCATCCATCGGGCTGCCTAGAAGTAGAAACAAGAGTATATCAATGACCGGGACCGGGAGTGTCATGACTGCTAAAGAACGACTCGGTCTTCTGGAGCGACAAATCATTCAGGCCAACCCTATTTTAGAGGCATTCGGAAACGCACAAACACAACGGAACAATAATTCAAGTCGTTTCGGCAAATTCATCCGGATTAGCTTTGCCCCTGATGGCAGTATTTCTGGAGCTAACATTGACTGGTATTTGCTGGAGAAGAGTCGGGTGGTGGTACGGAGTCCCGCGGAACGTAATTTCCATGTATTCTACCAACTGATGTCCACCGGTGGATCTCTGAAGGGTGAGCAACATTATGCTTATACATTGCCTTGGTATCATTTACCGGCCTCCAGATTCGCTATTGCTGGATGGAAACATCGAGAACTACGAATTCTTGAACCGGAGCAGGAGGGAGATCGATGGCGTTAGCGATCGTGACGACTGGGACACTCTCATCGTAAGCCTGCCTTCTCATTTGCACACACAAAATGGCCTATTGACTAGCACCAAAGAATGCGTTCGAGGTTGTTGGCTTTACTCAAGCGGAACAATATGATCTATTTCGGATCGTAGCAGCAGTCCTCCACATTGGCAACATCGTCATCACCTCCACGCGCGCTGACGATGCCGTTATGGCCAACACCTCGCACGCAGAACGTGTTTGTCATCTACTAGGAATCTCCCTGGCGGAGTTCACGAAAGCTGTTTTGCGTCCTAGGGTACTTGCCGGGCGAGAGTGGGTCACGCAGGCACGGACCGGTCAGCAAGCTTTGGATGAGCTCGCATCTCTTTCGAAGACGCTGTACGAGAAGTCATTTGGTGCGCTGGTCGACCGCATCAATCGCGCCCTCGATCGGCCAACACCCAAATCGACATTCATTGGTGTACTGGATATCGCCGGGTTTGAGATATTCGAAATCAACACATACGAACAGCTTCTCATCAATTTTACCAACGAGAAACTTCAACAATTCTTCAATCACCATATGTTCGTCCTTGAACAGGAAGAATACTCCAGAGAGGGCATTGAGTGGGATTACGTTAACTTCAAGCTCGACTTGCAGCCAACAATAGATCTTATCGAAGGAGGTGGCAATGTTATCGGCATCCTCAGCTGTTTGGATGAGGAGTGCATTATGCCCAAGGCAACGGATCTCACTTTCACAGAGAAAGTACATTCTTTGTGGAGCGGCGACCTAGTTATCGGAGAACAACAACCGCATCCGGGTCGTTCGAAGTATAGTCTCCCCAAGTTCGAGCAAGGCTTCATCATCACCCATTATGCGGGGAGGGTCGAGTACCGGACCTATGGTTGGCTGGAGAAGAACAAGGATCCACTTAATGACAACCTCACTCGAGTTCTTGCCGCATCCACGCAACCCTATGTCGCGGCTCTTTTCCAGGATTATGCAGGTCCTTTCTCTGATCTGCCCACCTCGAGCGCGGGATTCTCCTTCGGGAAAAGGCGTGCCGTCAAGAAGGGCGCCTTCCGTACCGTGGCTCAAAGGCATAAAGAACAGTTGGCGTTGCTGATGACCCAGCTACATGCTACTCAGCCACATTTCGTTCGGTGCATAGTTCCTAATGTCCACAAGAAGCCAGGACGGGTTGACGTGCCACTTGTCCTCGATCAGCTGCGCTGCAATGGTGTGCTGGAAGGTATCCGGATCGCTAGACTTGGTTACCCCAATCGCCTTCCATTTGTCGAGTTTCGGCAGCGCTATGAGATCATGACTCCTGGTGTTATCCCGCGCGGTTACATGGACGGACGGAAAGCGTGCCTCCGTATGGTGGAAGCTATGGAACTCGACAAAGAGTTTTACCGTGTCGGCACGTCAAAGATTTTCTTCAAAGCGGGCGTCCTCGCCGAACTCGAAGAACGCAGGGATGCGTTGCTGTACGACGTTTTCTCAAGGTTACAGGCTGTGGCACGAAAATTCTCTGCGCGAAGACAGATAAAGAAGATTCTTAATCGCGCCGTTGCTATTCGGACTATCCAGCGTAACGCCCGGGTATACGGTCAACTTAAGGACTGGCCATGGTGGCAACTTTACACAAAGGTTTGAACAACCACTCCCAGCTTCCTCCTCTGATATCGAGGTAAATACAGATCCGGCCCTTGTTGGCTGCTGCGCGCAACGATGAAGAACTTCGACGAAAAGAAGTCGAATTACAGCTCATCAAGGAACGCGCAGAAAGAGATCAGCGCGAAAAGGAAAATCTAGAAAATATGAAGATGTCGCTGGAACTCGAGAAACAGAAGGTGGTCGAGGAACTCGAGGCAGAGCGGGCCCTCACGCTGGACAAGGATTCTTTACTCCAACGGAGTAAACAGCGGGAGCTTGAAATGGAGGAAGAAATTACCACTCTACACGCTGATCTTGACGTGCTAGATTCTCAGCTGGATCGAGCGCTACTACGACAGAAGGAAACCGACGAGAAGCACGAGAACCTTCGCCAAGCATTCGATCAAGCCGCAGAACACTTGGTGCGGCTCGAGGGCCAACAGAACGAGTGGAAGAAAAAGGAGGTTGAATTTACGGACCTGCTTTCCGACATGGGAAGCAGCATGAGACAACTTCAGGACGAACGAGACGAACTACAGAAGCTAAACGTAGACTTCACCACGTTGGTATCCCAGCGGGACGGCGACTTTGCCCGCTTCAAGGAACGTTCTGAGGCATCTGCCAACGACCTCCAGTCGAAACTGGCCACAGAGTTGCGCACGACGTGAGTGTATCGAGAGGTGGAGTGCTTGAAATCCGGCTTATTCATTTTTCAGGGAACTCCTCAATGCCAAGGTGAAACAGCTGGAAGCGGAGGCCGCCCAAACCAAAGAGGTGAAGTGTCACGTTTCGTAGATGAAACCTTGCGCGTCTAACTTTTACCTCCTCAGTCTTTGGAACAACAGCTTACTTCGTCCCGAAACAAGTGTCACGAACTTGAAGACTCGGTCCTCCAGTCGGAGCAAGGAGCTCATGTCCTTGAACGCCAGCTGGAACAAGCTCGTAAGCAGCTGGAGGCTGAGTCGGCAAAGTGCAAACAACTCCACCAAGTTGCAACCAACCAGAAGAGGGACCTCGCTCTGGACCAGGACCGTCTCTCGAAGATGGACGCAGCTCTCAACAAGGCCCTCGCCGACTTAAAGCACAAGGAACTGGAGATCAAGCAGCTAGAGTCGCGACAGGACAAGAGGATTGTCGAGCACGTCCACGTACTTGAGAAGGCGAAGAAAGTCACCGACCAGCAGCTCAGAGATGCTCAAGAGGAACTGCAGAAGAACGTGATATATATTCGATCTTTGGAGAAGACTAGGTTGGCATTGAC
>JBBPTZ010000645.1:0-17227 GCA_038094315.1 Phylloporus cf. tubipes
CGAAGCTTCGGAGAGACGCAATGCTGCCTCGTCTATGTGTAGGCCTGAGGGCACTACTCTGCGGCATCAGGGATTCGGAGAACGACTTTGAATGCGAAGGCGAGCGGAACTCTTGAGAAAGTCGACGGTGGGACTCTTGTGGGTGCTTGTGATGCATTTCTGGCGTACTGGACCTTGGCGGGACTCTCGGGCGATTCCAGTCTCGTACATGTTGGTAGTTGCGCTCTTCTTCGAGGGTGGTCTTAATGCATGAGGCAACGTACGAGTGAATTTGCTCACCGGTCTTTCCGTTCACAGAAGAACTTGAAGCTGTCAGTCAAACCAATGAAATCAACGGGAGGGGGCGTTGTATCTGCGAGAAAGTGGCATACAATCAAGTTCGTAGCTTGTGCGCCTGGGCTCCAATTTTGAATCGCCCTGGCTTGGTTTGAGGGAAGAGGAAGGACGGGAACCGGATGGAATGGGATCTGATTGAGCGAATGTTGGGACTGACAAATAAAGGCCTTGAGACTAAAGTATCATACCTTGGCCTTCGTTCTCAGAATTGAGGACATCACCTATCGCACGATGCATTTCCGAATCCTGATCGAGGAGATCTACGAGGAGATGAACGAAAAGAAGCGAGCATTCTGGGACGCGACATACTGGACTGGTATGCCAGCTGGGACGATATTTGGAACGACGGATGTGTGTTGGCAGCCCGAGGATGATTAGACGCTAGAGATGAGTCTGCTTGGATGAGGGTTGGAGTGTATGGAAGAGATAGCAGACAACATACCCTCGTGCAGTGCCTCTGGAGGGTTCTGATCCACGAGTTGTGAGCGGGAAGACAAGAGTCGAGCACGTAAGGAATCGAACGTGAGCGCTGTCGAGAGCCGAAACGAAGGGTCGGTCGGTCGGTCGGATTCTGGTACGCGGGGTTCGGAGAGACATGCCAATGGAGAAGGGATTGTGACGTACTCGGTTTTTCGGCCTCCTCGTCGCTGAGACTCCGCCGTGCAGCTCTGCGTTTATCTCTGGCCCTGTCTGCGACTGGGGTAGTTTCCATGGAACTGCCATCAAAGCTATTTCTGCGGAGAGGGCGTTTTTGTGGAGTGTCGCCTGGGTCCCTGAGTGCCCGGGAGAAGATGTGCTTCAGGCTGTCGCGGGTGACGCTGGAGGTGCTGGAACCGAAGCGGGGAGGTCCTTCTGCTGATTCTGCATCGGAGGGGGGCGTGGATGATCTGTGTGAGCGTGGTTCGCGAGCGAGGAGAGCGCGAAGACGAGCTGCGGGTGTGTCTGCGGTGTCCTGAAAGTGCCTTGGGAGTATCCTGGGAGTAGGTTGGTCGTCGTTGTCGTCGTTGGCGGGACTCGGACTGCGTCGGGGTAATCTGAGACGGGGCCTGTGCAAGGTTTCCATGAGGTCAGGTTCAAAGCCTTATTCGGGGCACGCGTCCAACGCGCGCATTGTACTAATAGCATGGCCAGCAATCCACACCAACGCCGTCCCTTTTCTTTTCTTTTCTCCCCATGGATGCCCCCAGCGGTAACGAGCCCACCGAACTCGACTTTCCAGACGGCGGTTTGACAGCATGGTTGACCGCGTTCGGCGCGCAAGTACCCCTCCTTCACATCTCAGTCCCCACGTTCACACCATCCACAGCTTCTTGATCCAGATTGCAGGCTTTGGGTACGCGCAAAAGTTCATCACAAACCCCTTCCTCACACCCCCGACAGACTCGTCAACGCGTTCGGCGTATTTCAAGGCACCTCCTTCCCTCGGCATGTCCATGCGCTCGCTCACTCTTGTACAGACTATTACTCTCAGCATTATCTGACCAACGTGTCCTCTTCTTTGATTTCGTGCGTCTGCACTCGAACTCGCACCTCCCTCGGACGATAACCGCGCTCCCTAGTTGGATAGGAAGCACGAGTTCATGCTTGATCTTGTCCGGAGGTCTCTTTTTCGGACATCTTTATGACAGGGGTTACTTGTGCGTTCCCGTTCCCCTCTGGTTTCTCCCCTCTTACCCTCCCAGCTATTGGTTGGTGATAGGCGGTTCCACCCTACAAATTATATGCCTCTTCATGCTCTCTCTCACTCAACCGGGTCATTTTTACCAAGTATGTGTTCAGCAGTCATCAATCCTTTGCGCTCGCCATAGCCCTTGCAGATATTTCTATGCCATGGTTTAGGCTTCGGATTGGCAACCAGCATGAGCTACGTACCCTCCCTCGCCGTCATCTCCTATCACTTCGAGAAGAGGCGTGCCATCGTCATGTCCATGGTCACTGGCGGCGCTCCAATAGGCACGGCAGGATACTCCATCTTGCTAAACAAACTTCTCCACGGGGATCTCGGCTTCGCGACCAGCATTCGCATCACCGCTGCAACGAATGCCGCCTTGTTGTTGGTTGGTTGCGCCCTTATGCGAACCAGGTCTCTTCATCCAAAAACCCACGTTCACTATTCTCAACTGCTGAGGACCTCCTCGGCTGATTATCCATACATGTTTGCCACTGTCGGGTACGCTGTGAACAACAGCCTCTTGATAGCAACGATTCCCATGACATTTCCAGGTTGTTTTTATTTGGCGCTGGATCGTTTTTCCCCTTGTTCTACATTCAGCTCGACTCTTTCATGCATGGTCTGGGTACAGAGTTTTCTTTCTACACGGTCCGGTTTGGATTCTCGCCGCGAATGCCATTTATTTACTCTCCATCCTAGAATGTGATTCTCAACGCTGGCAACTTCGTTGGCCGTACCACCGCTGGTTTCATCGCTGCATACTGTGGTATCTCGAATGCGGTCATTGGATCGACATTTGGTACCGCCATCGTCACCTTTTCCATGGTAGCCCTCTCCACTCGCGCAGGCGCAACATGTATGGCGCTCTTTATAGGGTTTTTCATGGGAGCCTGTCAGCTTCTCTCTCTTTTCAGCTGTATCGTGGATAACGATGGACCCCAGATATTGCCCTTTCTGCTCCCCTTATCGCCCGCCTAACTCGCGACTTGTCCCAGCTTGGGTACGCTTTCGTGTCGTCTTATCGAGCGTCAGAACCTCACTCCTACTTGTAAGAGCACGCATCGGCATTTCTCTTTGCATGGCAGGTGCGTAACGAGTAAGGGGGTCTTTCACGTCTCATTTCTCACACGAGGTCGCAGGGGTAGGAAGTGTGATCGGTGAGTTTTTTGACAGCCCGTGTCTCTTAGTCGCGACCTTGAGCGTATTCCAAGGAACACCTCTGGCGGGTGCACTTTTAGGACCTGACTACGGTTGGTGGAGACCCGCGGTACTTTGTGGGGTGAGTTCGTGACGAATACCTTGCTACACACGTGACCATTTCTTGTTTGTCAGTGTTTTAGTGTCACGAGCACTCTCATGTTTGCAGCCACGCAGCTACTCCTGCAACGCAAGGAACAGCACAACGCCCATACCTCCCTAGACACCTCTACCACTTTGTAGGACTATGTTGTGGTCCGACTGGGTCGGATTATGCGTTAGATTTTATGTACGTTATGTTACTTGGACTTGTATTTCGACGCATCCAGGTATGTATACGATAGACCGTCTAATTGACTGAACCCCGGGCTCCGCCTCGAGGTTTTATTTGTCCAGGCGAACGGTGTCTAGCACTCCACAAAAGCTGAATCATGTTACATTCACTTTCAATGAAAGGCTATTGTTACAACAAATGCTTTGGATGACAATTGACTTTGACAAAGAATCATTTCAGGCATAGCACAAAACAGCATATTCCTGCAAGACACATGAGACATGATCCGTAATGGTAGTGAGCCGAAACTTTACCTTGACTTTCTTCTCGGAGTCGTCGTAGGGAATGAAACAGCCGTCTCCGTATGCTTCACAAGCCTTGCCCGGGTGCACAGCACCGTGATGGGGAGCTTGAGCAATGTAGATAGGAGTACCATCTGGCTCCCTCCCACCCTCGACGGGTTTGGCACGGAGCCCTTGGACGTTCAATTGGCCAGAGCAAGGCACCCACCTGACAGCCCGAGAGTCACCGACAAGAATTTCGTATTCGTCAAACTGCGAGACGGGCTCGGTGACATAAGTTGACAGCGCAATTGAAACACCTACGTGAATCTCGTCTTTCTTAAACCCAATCACTGCCCCTTTCTTGAAGACATTGGAAGCTTTACCGACCACTGGTCAAGGTGAGAATAAGAGTGCGTTTCTGAAATTCCGAGTCTCGAGCTCACATAGTCCGCTCTGGTAAATCATACGATGTCAGCAGATGGATCAGCTACAGGTCGACATGTGCGGACCTCATGATGAACACGGCAAATGTAAAGAGCTCCTCCACGCTCTTCTCCACCTTGGATGGCATCACGGGGGATGGACGTTCCCTTATTCCAAATCCAGGCAACAGGGGCGTTGTATTGTCCAGCCCTCCATTGCTGGGTACGGGTCCGTGACTCTGCGACCCAATTGTCGTAAGACCAGGCTTGTGCCGCTTTCTGTCAAACGATAAGCTGTCAAGAGGAGGACAAGGAAGGATCGAATCTACCTCATCCGATTTCTGTTCGTGCTTCTTGTAGGCATAAAAGCCTGCACCGAGCGCTGCAACGCCGGCAAGTACGCCTCCACCGACCTATCAAAGATCCGATTACCGACCAACAAGATAGATCCTGAGAATAGGGTACCTCGAGTTTCTTCTTGTTTTCCTCGTCAATATCGTACCAATGTTTCTCCTTTTGCTCCTCCGCGGGTTGGGCGGGTTGAGCCTGGTACGAGGATTGGTCTTCCTTGCGGCCTCCGTATTCTTGACCGTAATCACGCTGGGGTTTGCAGTCTTCGCCCCAACGCTCCTCACGTTGTTGGCGAGCCTGGCAACGTCCCCAGAGGGCGGGAGTCACGGGGGGTGACCAATCGCCCTGTTTCCTGTGAGAGATCGCAGAGTTGATGAACCTCTCAAGACGTTACCTGGGAGCGATGGGGCTGAATGATCTTGTACTCGATCCCTATATCGAAGCGATCAGATCAAGCTGGATGGATGAGGAGAAGGATTGCCTTCGAATAGGACAACATCGCCATAGTTGTACTGTACGCCGGGTTCCCAAAGTTGAGTCATTGTGTGCGATGTCGAGCAAGGAATGTCGAGTGGGTTTATATACCTGAATACGAAGGCTATGCTGCGGTCATCCTCTTTCGTTTCCTTGCGCCCATTTCACCGTCGTGACCAGGAAAGATCTGCCGTATCTGGCAAGATCATCTGATATCGTTGCTCTTATCTGATCCATCGAGGCCCGAATGACAGCGAGCGGAGTGCCTAGCCTAACCAGTATGGGCATTTCCACGGTTTCATCGTGCACGAGGTGCGGCGAGGACGAAACCATGACAGTAGGTGAAGCCAGGAATGGCAGTTGTGCAAGTCGGAGAGCCGCTCTATGACCATCATGATGGGATCACTGTGGTTTTGATTGTCATTCGTCCGACGGTGGACCAAGATCGATCCCCCTTTTTTCCGCCAAACCATCATGAGCAGCACGATTGACGCGGTCTTCCGTATCGCGCCAACTTTGCAAAAATATGACTGGGGAAAGATAGGCGGCCATTCCAAAGTCGCTCAACTTGCTGAAGGGGCAGACATTCCTGGCTTCGTACTCGACAGCTCGGCCCCTTACGCGGAGGCAAGTCGTTTATGCCCATTGTATGCCAATCGCTGATGACCTTCCCCAGTTGTGGATGGGCACCCATGTCAAAGCACCTTCAGGGGTAATTGGCTCGAGCTCGAGCCTCCCAGACATCCTGGCTGCGCATCCACACCTCATCGGATCCGAGGTCCCCAATAAATTCCCCACATCTCGGGGAAACCTTCCCTTCCTCTTCAAAGTACTCTCGATTAACAAGGCATTGAGCATTCAAACACACCCCGACAAGGAGACTGCAGAGCAGCTGCACGCGAGACAGCCAACTGTTTACACAGGTAAGGTGCTAGCTCTTTGAGATCCCCGATCTCATCTAGTCCAAGATGACAACCACAAACCTGAAATGGCGATCGCGCTGACGGATTTTAGAGGGCTGTGCGGGTTCTTGCCCATTCCAGACATCAAGACACATCTCAGGAACGTGCCAGAGCTTCGTGCTCTAGTTTCAGAACAAGTTGCAGATCGCTTTATCTCAGCCGACGTACCGCACGAACGAGAACAGCTACAGGTCCTCTTTTCAGCACTCATGCGAGCCGACCCGAATGCAGTCAAGGTTCAGCTTTCACGGCTGACGGCGCGCTACGGCACCAAGAATGAACGGAGTGACATCGAGGACCTTGTCATTAGCCTGAACGAACATTATCCAGGAGATGTCGGTGTGTTCTGCCCCTTCGTGCTGAACTATGTCAAGTTGGAGACTGGACAAGCGATTTTTCTTGGCGCGGGAGAGCCTCACGCTTATATTTCTGGAGGTATGGGTTTATTGCGAATCCTGTAGTGTCAGCATTCACCGTGAATTATCAGATATCATGGAGTGCATGGCAAACTCAGATAACGTTATTCGAGCAGGTCTCACTCCGAAGCCAAAGGACATTCCTAACCTTCTCGCTGGCCTGACCTACAAAGCTGCCCCTTACTCCGATCACATCGTCCAGCCATCCTCAGTCCCAGGTTCAGCCACCTTGACTTACGACCCTCCCGTCCCGGATTTTACCGTCCTCGCGTTAAACCTAGCGCAAGGAGGTTCAGAGTCCCAGACCGCCATTAACGGGCCGTCGATCATCATCACCACAGAAGGGACTGGCTTTATTAAATGGGAAAAGGACAGTAAGTCGCTGTCACTAAAATCGGGAAGTGTTGTTTTTGTAGGGGCCAATGTCCCTGTCTCTTTCGATGCGCTCGAGAAGTTGACGGCGTTCAGAGCTTATGTAGACTAGCATCTCCAAGGTCCATAAGGTATAATCAAGGTAGTATGTACACTTTCACAGATAAAGCATAATGTTATACGTACTACGTCTTGTAAATACTGATAAATGCGATCGCGAGCCCCATAAGCATCCAGAACCCAACCTGATAAAACGAAGAACCACATTAGACCAGGTAAATAGATCATCACATCATCATAATTCCCCTGCGATGCGCTTCTCGATGATCGTAGCGATATTTGGACCATATACTGGTATTTTGGTGCCTTGAAATCCCTCAGGGTAATCCACGCGAGGTGTGTCCTCTGCGAAATAGCTAGTGGAGATTCCTGAGTGTCGTCTAACACTCTAAACGGATCGTACTCACGTATCGTTCCAAACGCCAAAGTACCTTAGCCCCAACGCGCGCGTTGTCCATTCATAATCATGAGCAAAGCCTCCTGGGTAAAACATCTCAATTACAGCAGAAACGTTGGTGCGTGGCATCAAAATGAGGTGCGATAAGCCATTGCCGTGCACTCCGAGTAAAATCTATGGGTCCGTGTGAACCATAGCAATGTGTGCGTAGAAGTCCAACTTACCGTTGTGCGTGCACTGAGCCGAACCTGCTCATCTTTCGTCATTTCCTCGGCCCTCACCACGTTTAACTCCCACTCCTTGTCCGACCCAATTACTTCCGAGTTCTTCCTCTGTACAAGGGATTCCAAGTTCCTAACCAGCAGTTCATGATCTTCAGGTACCAAACGGCGCCGAGATGATTGACGAGAAATGTAAGTTATCACAATTTTTTCGGTCTCTTCAAAGTCGGACGGCGTTGGTGCTTGTGGTTTGTCGTCCCCCGCGTGAATGGCCAAAAGGCTCCCGTCGTCATCTGCTGCCACGCCTGCGAAACGCCAAACAGCATGTCTGACTGATTTCCACCACAAACCACTTTTATCCAGCCTTGAACGAGTAATCAGAGTATCAATCGATTCACTGGCGGTACGTTGATTCTGTGATCCGCACAATTCCCCTCTGAAAGCTGCCGACCGATCCGCGAGCAATAGGTAAGGAAAATGCCAAGCGCGGTGAACGCCCGAGTCGCTAGCGGATGTGGCAGCGACACGATCATCCCAGTCGACATCAACCTCTACTGCCAAAGATGGGAAAGCAGCGCGCAGGAAATAGCCGTTGAAGCCGGGCTTGTCACGCCATCCCACGTTCGACGAGTGGGGGAAAATAGCGCGATGAATCGGAGGAGGGGGTTCAGGATACGCCGAGCCTGTCCAAAATGACCATGTTCCGAGTAAAAGTTCAGCGCAGAAGTGATAGTAGTGTGCTAGAACTGGGCAATCGTTAGCTCAAGACAGACCAGGCTTCATGTGCCACATACATTGCGGCGGATCATTGAAGAGAAGCTGGTAATCAGATAGACATCTAGTAAACTTCTATCCGTCATTCAAGATTGTAACTAACCGTATTGCCTTCGACCGACCAAACTCTACGAGTAGAAGGATCACTTCCCCAGCGTTCAAGTGCCTCTTTGGGACTGACGGTATCCATATTCCATGAGGTAGGTTCGCGCAGTGCCACATTCTCTGGAGTGTTTTGTGCAGCAAGACCGGTCGATGTCATGTACCTGATTTCGGGGAACGACGACGGTGAGGAAGTCAGCATCAGAAGGGTGCCATTTGCCATGTAGATGTCACGGAACAACGTCCACCCGGGAACGTGCTGTACTATGGTGGTTTCCGGCAGCGACGACAGCTTCGAAAGATCCGCGTTTTGAAATGTGGTAGTACCTTCCCTCTCCGATTCGCCAGTTGATTCTGGTGGTACAAGCAATTCATTAATGTGTTCATTTTGAGGTGGGCGTTCTTCAACGACAAGTTCGCTGTCGACATGTTGGTGAAACCCAGCAGTTATTATGACGGATTGGGAAGTCAGAGGTGCCATAGTAGTGAAAAAGTGCGTTGAGAGAGCGCCGACGAGGATAAGGAGTGCATCGCGTCGGGAAAGGGAACGAAAGAGTGGAGCCATAAAGCCAAGTGAGGGGACGCGAATAAAGTACTCACGGACGCGACAAACGCGACAGCACAGTGCCCATAGTAATCATACGTGGCGCTTGCAATTGGCGAGAGGGTTCCATACTACTATTTCCGAAAGCACCCGTACCCGACACGCCATTTTTTCTTCTTTGGGCTGCACCACATGAAGGATGTCTGTTTTACACCTTCGATACTGGACAGACATTCGAAACTCGGACTTGCGAACGTGGGTGTTACGTAGTTTGGGGACACCCGCGTAGATTTTGCCGAGCTTCAAGCTTCTGCGGGGCGAATTCCAAGACTCGACGTGCTAGAGGAACAGAGCAACTTGGAAATCCCGCCGCATAGCTTACGTTATCGTCCATCTCAGACAGCGCTCACCATGATCCTCGCCCTGGTCGGCGCGTTTCTGATACCGTTCAGTCTCGCCTATGCTGCCTCCTTCAGCGACGTACGACCCTTAGTGATATGGCATGGTCTTGGCGACACTTGTGCATCCCCCGGCATGGTCCAGTTTGAAAGTGAGGTGAAGAAGATGCACCCTGGGATATTTGTCCACTGCATCTACATCGACCGAAATACAAAGGCGGATCAACGCGCTGGATTCGTGAGTGCTGGATTCATTTTCATCAATGGACGCATTTTTTACATCGGAAAATCCCCAGTACGGGAATGTTGATCAACAGCTCGCCATCGTCACTGAGCAGCTTATCTCGATTCCAGAGCTTAGCAAAGGGTTCGATGCCATCGGGTTCTCTCAAGGCGGTCAGTTCCTGCGCGCATTTGTAGAGCGAAACAACACCCCACCTGTGCATAACCTTATTACTTTCGGATCGCAGCACATGGGCATCTCCGATTTGCCATTGTGCGGTTCCCTTGACTTTCTGTGTCAGGTCGCTCGCAGCGCCGCCAAGGCTGGGATATATAGCGACTGGGCGCAGCAGAATCTAGTGCAGGTCGGACACAGATTGCTAATCATTATTACTCATGAAACCCATGATTCCGACAGGCACAGTACTTCAGGGACCCATCGCAACTGTCGCTATATATGTCATCAGGCAGTTTCCTCGCTGATATCAACAACGAGATTCTCCTTCCATCCGCGAGAAAGCAGTCTTACGCTGACAATCTTACTTCACTTCAGCACTTAATCCTCGTGCTCTTCGCGGATGATGAGACCGTGATCCCCAAGGAGAGTGCATGGTTCGGGTCCGAAGCCCCGCCAGAGCGAGATACGCACTACGCGTCCGGCCGTCTGCCAGAACAGGGACGCCTTCAAGTTGGCCCACTCACCCAGGAGAGGACTGTCGTGCCTATGAAGCGTCAGCCGTTGTACATAGAGGATTGGATTGGTCTTCGCACTCTCGACGAGCGAGGCAGCGTGGTCTTGGTTACTTGTCCAGGGAGACACATGCAGTTGACGGGATGCTGGGAGAGTCTGGCCGAGCAATGGATCGGGGGCACAGTATGAGTCACTATTGTCACATGTCACATTCTTGGTTGTTTGGAACACACGATCGTTTTTGAACCACCTCCTCGTCCGAATAGCATGTCTGGCGCAGCGGCATCAGCAGGGGCGTCTCGATTCTCTGCGTTCATGAACCACCCGGCCGGTTCGTGTTCTCGATTCTTCTGCCTCATACTTACCATGACAATGTCGACACCAATAGGTCCCAAGACTGTGTTCTTTTGGGCCCCGGTGATGAAGTGGTGTCTAGTTGCTGCAGGACTAAAAGACTTGAACCGGCCAGCAGAAAAGCTCAGCGTATCCCAAAACCTTGGTCTGTCCATCAATGACTCGTATACTGTTGCGTATGTGCTCACATCACCACCAGCTTTGGCGGCAACGGGAATGATCTGGGTGCGATATTCGTTTGTCATCATACCAGTCAACTACAGTCTCGCCGCAGTAAGTCGTACCTGACAGATTCTGGTTTTCTTTGACCAAGATTTCCAGGTCAACTTCTTTGTGGGCGCGACGGGCCTCGGCCAACTAGCTCGTATTACTCAGTGAGGAATTTGTTAGACCTTGCGAGGTGTCCTCACCCATTTTGAAGCTATCGTTACACGCATCCCCAAACTGCGGAGGGAGTAAAAGCGTAGAAAACCCGAGATCTTACACTCGATAATTGTAGTCTCGTCCTGCGATACATGAAAATCCCAGTCATCGGGGTTATCTACGTGACGATGGATTGCCTTGCCGTTTAGCAGAATGACCGTCCTTTCCGCTCTCCGGATCACTTTGTGTGAATACGCTCCTGGCCATATCAAACCATCCGCCTTCCATCAAGGCACGACTCGCCGCCGCGACGATGTCAGACATGATTCGCTGAGCATCGCTGTCCCGACCTTGTCCCGGATTGTGCTCGTGATACTGCCGTTGATTCTCAAAAGATTTCCATGGCTTCGTACGAGGTTTCGAAGTGTGAGGCGTTGCTTTTGGGATGCGCACACCAGCACCATCACGGTCATTGTTGTTCAATGCACTGAGAAGAACAGCGCCCAGGTTAGACACAAGACCTCTCCCTCCACCATCTAGATTGCGGCTCCCCATGTACCAGCCTGCACCTGCTGCTAAAACCCCGAATATCGTCCCCCATTTGATAAACCAGACGGTGGTTCTGAATATCCAACTTGTTGTTCTGTACAAGCTAACCAGTGCGAGATATGCGGCTAAAAAGCTGATGAGGGGCGGTAGGATGGTTTGCGCGTCCCACTCCCAAGGTCTGGACGCGAGAAGGGAAGTGACGAGTGATATGAATGCAGTAAGAAGGGCGAGGGTGTATGAGATGAAGGAAGTGAAGAACGAGCAAAGCTCAGGTGGGAGGTGTTCATCCAAGAATCCAAGAAGGGGATCCAAGAAAGTCGGCAGGGGTGGTATGTCTGACATGGACTGGTTGGATGCCACGACAGCGACTAGCGTGACAGACCATAATCGTGTGTCACAGATATTTATGTAAACCCCCGTTCGGAGCGGAAACTCTCTGACACTCGGCAGCCAATCGGAATATCCCGGAATTGCGCCAAATTACACAGCGGCGCCAGGGTCTCGGTGCCCTTTCTCACTCCGCGGCTGTAAACAAACACGGGTAAACTTGAGCCCGTATAAGTTAGAGCGGTAAATTGGATCAGTCTCCCTCTCAAGACCACTATCACTCCTGTTCCATCAGCCCTCCCACTCCGTACACCTCCCGTCTCTTCTTGGACATGGCCATGAAACGCAAGTTTGACTTGGATTCCTCTGAGGACTTCCCCCAGGTTTGTATACTCCCCGACTCCTGTGCTCCGCACCGTGTTCACCTCCTGCTAGACGGTCAAACAGCTAAAATTGGTCCCGTTCCCTGGCTATGAGCCCGACCATGACGTTGCTATGTCTGATTCCTCTTCTGACTCGGAACAATTTTTCCCTGAGAACTCCCACACTCGTCTTGTGTCCACCGCTAGCACATCCAGCAGTTTGTCTGGCTCGTCAGATGCGGTCGATTACAATTCTCGTGCGTGTCGTCGACTTACCTTGGGGACTATAACTTCATCACGATATCAGCTCTTTATCCCAGATACAGTGCGCACCAACCCACTTTCGATCCCCCCGAGTCTCCCAAGGTTGTTGGTTTGATGCAACCCACCAACACTTTGTCGCACCACGGGTATGTAAATCATGCGGCCTTGTTACTGTAGTGATTTGACAGCGACTCGGCTTGTGCATTTATGCGTTGATCTTGTTAGCTCCGAATGCTCTCAAATACCCAAGCTCCGTGTCGCATGCTCGCCTGGCCTCGACGGTTCAAGAACGATGTGGAGCTTCTGCGAACAATGCGGCGCGATATCCATGGTCGACACCGACTAGGTTGCGAGAAACTCTCGACTCGCTTCGCCACTTCTCTTTATCTTTTTTTATTGTTTTTGCTGATGGTATCACTCATGCTTCCTTCTTGGACATTCTGCACCCGAAAATTCGAGTCGAAGCGCATTTATGCAACTACCGACACCTCCCTCATCATCCCTCATCCCGATCTCACCCTCTGCTTCCCTTCAGCATCTCGATATTCTCTCGACTCAATGCGCTATCCAATCCTCGCAAATATCAATTCCGCCTCTGCTTTCCGTTTAACTACTGCGCCGCTACATCAGGTCCCTCGCCTCCGACAATACTGTCTTGTACATAGTTGCTTTGATGTAAAACATGCCACGCTAGAGCAATCGTGTTTTTTTTTTGATCGATACATGGCTTGTGTGATGAGAACCGTCGCTGCGTGTCAACACCGAAGGATCTGACAGTTCTTCGGCGTCCTGCGAAATCTCAATATTCACGGGCCATACTGGGCGCTCAACTTCTACCCCATGTTCCTTCATAGAATCAAGAAATATCGCTTCTATCGCTCCTTGGTGAAGGGTAACCTGCAGACCAATTCATGCATTAACTCAGAAGTCAAATGTTTGACGAGAAAGATCACACCGCAAACGGATAACGTGCGTTTCGCACAGTGATGACAGGCAAACGTTTTGTGAACTTGACGTTTCGCTTAGAAAGACGAGAAAAATGCCATGGCGAATGGTGCGTCGTACCTTGATTCCTCCGTTTGGACTGGGGTCGTAGAAAGCCTTCGAGCCAGCATCACGAAAGCCTGTTAGATCGACAAATCACCCTGACCAAGAGAACATTCACGTACGCCCATGCGTACTTGATTTCCCTCTCGGATCAAGCGTTCCGCGAGCCCATAACCCTACGAGCAATCGAGGGGTGACGAAAGATTCAAGGGAAAACAGTAGTGCGTACCTGCAATACTTCCAACGTTCTTTGCGTAATACCGTCCGCCTGACCAGCTGCGACCTTTATAGGGCTGAGTCCAGTCAACACGCGATCACTTGGCTGCCATAGCACACGATTCGTACCGCTTGTCAATTATCCGTACGTCTGCGCGTGCCAATGCGAGTGCGTTGGCACACATCAGTCCGGCGGGACCAGCTCCGATGACCAAGACATCAACGCGACTCTCGGGGGGCATGATGGTAAAGGGAGAACCTTGGAATGCGTCTCAATTGTGCAGCGCCGGATCCCTTTTCAAGGCTTGTGACGTTTCAACTCGCTGGCGATTGACTGGAACCATCACCGCATCAATACTGTGGTCAATATGTCTAAGCGCTAGCGAGTCGGAGTCAGTGCGATTCCTGGACGAACTGGATATAAATATGTAGACTACCTTGGACAGTTAATCTCCGTCCAACAAATTGACACCATGAACGGCAGGGGCTCTGATACGAGGATCGGACTCGGGTCCAGGATAAGTCTGCGGCGCTGCCAACGGTCAAAGAAGTATGATGAAACCATCCAGAAAAGACATACAGTAGACTCTGTCGTAACCCATACCCTTCATAAGGGCCATACTCGCCATAACCCATAGCATTTTCAATATCCCAAACTGCCTGGGACCACTGTACGACCTCTCTCATAACCCATACTCCCTAATAACCCATACATCCAAGCCTCTCCCGAGGGGTATGGGTTATAACAGAGTCTACTGTATTACATCGGTGCTCGGTTATACGCTGTGCCAGATTTCATATGTCGTCGATGACATTCGACCCTCGGGTGCCTTGGATTTCGTCAAAAAGCTCATCTTCAACGTAACCTGCCAAGGGAAAAAAATGAAGCCTAACAGGGAATCTGTATGAAGCTGCAACCTACCTGAGACTTCTTGGAGATGAAAATCCAACCTGCCAAGTTTCTGTGTTGATGCTAAGTCCTGATTGAAAACCGACCTAGTAGATGTGCAAAAGTAAGTAGTAAACCACCCATTTCGCCCGCATTCACACGGGGTATGAATGAAAACAATCATATCAATCACTGGACAAGTGTACAAACTTGCAGAGCAACTACTCTTGCCTTTTAGCTAGAATCCGATCTGGAGTCACAACTCCAATACCATTTCGATCTAGAAAATCAATCTAGGCATTTCTCCATGAAATGACAACAGACCGCACCTTGGAAACAACCTCGTCCACTTTCCTTATCAACAGTTCAGAAAAGTCCCGTATGTTTCCTGCAACATTGACAGAGCAAGTCGGACAGCCTTGCCCTCTCACGCCTTGCACTGTTTTTGCTGCAGAGCTTTCTACAGTTGCACTGCATGGCTTGTCTCGTAGCGCCGCAAAGGTTTCCACCATGAAGTCCTCCCACCATTTGAGTGGGTATGTTTTGAATAGCTGGTATCCAGTTACAGTTGACTTCTCGCATCGACAACTTGAGGTTTCACTTCTATTAGAGTCACGTGACCGAGTAGGAACCCATGTGTCGTCGTCGCGAGATTTTGGGTTCTTATTGGTAGAAACTTGAAGCCACGGACAACCTTGGCTGCTTTTATAATGAGATTGGATCCACGACATGTCGTTCCCCATCGCATATACAGCATCACCACACTTTTGGTGATAGGTAAGTAGCGCAAGCAGATCAGCTGCGCTTATCAGGTCGATTTCCCGGAACCAGGACGGGATGAGTGGCTGCGTCAAGGTGTACTTGGCAGCAAGCAGCGTTTCCTCGCGCGCCCGTCCCCAATGCGCAATTGCAAAACACCGCAAAGGATCAGACTCGAGGAACTTGGGGCTCGAGAGAGCTTGACGGACTTTTCTCTCGACGATATCAAGGGAATACCTCCGAGCTGCCTTCAGGACGTCTATCAGATCCTGCAAAACTTCGAGTGTGGGATCTTCTGCCAATGTGCACGGATAGCAAAAGCGAAGGAGGATGTCAAGGGTCTTGCTGTTCTCTTGCACGCGAATGACGGCGACACCGTCCTTGAGCTCCTGGTCATTGCTCGCTTCAGTTGACTGGGGGATTTCAAACATTGCTTCGAAGGTTGGGGATGCAAGAGAAAGGAAGAGTTTGAAAACACAAAAATCGATATTGTCCGGCGAACGCAGTATGATATCAGCCTTCTCATGAGCGAAAGGCGCAGCAGCGTAAGCAGATTCCCCAGACATTGTTTCGTATATCTGTAAAACAATACTACGGCTGAATGAAGCTGCTGAGAGCAAAGAGTGGGGTTTCTACTCACTGGGACGTTTATTTCAGGAGGGTGAAGAAGTCAAAAACGGGCCAAAAATTTATAACGTGCTGAAGTTGTCTAGCCATCCTCCGACCAAACACGGGACTACCACCCAATATTAAATGTTTCAAAGGCCGGTCATAGCGCAGTATAAAAGCCGACCGCCGTACGGGAAACCTAGGCAGGTTACATACGAAAATAACATCTTATTAGAAAGAAAGCTTGCCTCCTTTCACGAGTTGCTGCTATCGTGTCAAATGGCCAGCGAAAAAACGCGGCTGAACTCGAGGTACCTCGAACCAACACTTGTAAAATGGCTGCAATCCTACAATGGAACAGTTGTTTCACAACCAGACTGGCCCCTCTTGGGCCGGTGAGCGTCCACGCATCCCCAAAATGTGCGGGGAATGAGGTACCTACCCCTCTGCTATTTCCGCGGATGATGCCACGCATTCGTGCGAGGACACTTTGCAGCGGCCAAATACATGGAAGAGTAAGACGTTTTTGGCGCGGTCAATGGTCGTCCTCCAACTACAGGCCTAGTGATCGAATGAAATAGGCTGTCCCACCGCATCAAATCCTTCCGTGCTGTAGTCTGCATGAAATCACTGAATGTCGACATCAATCACTAAACTTTTCGCAACGACGACGGAACGTACCTCGAAAAATCACACATGCTCTCTGACCAAGGAATCCGAGTAGTTCGGCGCTCTAACGTCCTGCCAGTTCTGAGCCGAGTGAAGGAAATAGGCATGCGAGTTACAGCGATTCATTGATTATAACCAAGAAGCTATCCATTTTCTCGTCGTGAAAGTGTAATGATGTAGAACCAGGCTAGTTTTTCTTAGTGACGGTGAGTATCAGTAAAGGCTAGAGACATCCACCGAGTCACGTGATCGTGTGGTACTTTCGGCGCGCCACGCTCTTCATTTCAGTCCAAAATGTCCGACGACTTGCTCGTCGAGTGCCCCATCCATCTCGACGCGGTCTCCATCAACGATATCCTCGTCTTCAAATGCGGTAGCTCCATGAATCGGTTTCGAGTCTCCTTTCGTGCGTGCTGATTTGGACGCAGGGCACGGATTCTGCGAACCATGCCTAGAGGAACACTTTGCGCACGGTCATTCGGGCCACCGTTCGTGTCCTACCTGTCGCAAGCCCGTCAGACGCAGAGAGGCCATTCCCCTCTTTCTTACCCCTCCTCAAACTTCGACGGGGACCCAGCGTAGTCATTCGATGGCCGATGCTGCCCACTCGCGACTGGCCAGGGAACTCAAGGAGGCCAAGGCCGCACATG
>JBBPTZ010000646.1:0-17214 GCA_038094315.1 Phylloporus cf. tubipes
GAAAGCCCCCCCTCTGTCAAGGCCATACGCTCTTTCATGGGCTTTGCCAATTTCTATCAGAAATTCATCCCTGACTTCTCCAATATTGTCGCCCCCCTAAACCTTCTCACCTGGAAGAATGAGCCTTGGACCTGGACAGGCTTCCAACAGCGAGCTTTCAACCGGCTGAAACAGATCTTCTCCTCCACCCCTGTTCTACTCATACCTAACATCACTAAACCATTCTCCATTATGTCTGACACCTCCCTCATTGCTGCCAGCGCAGTCCTCATGCAAACGGACGTCAATGGCGACCCACACCCCTGTGCATACTTCTCCTGTACCTTTGGCTCCACAGAACGTAACTATAACATCTATGACCGCAAGCTACTCACCGTCATCCTTGCCCTGGTGGAATGGTGCCAGTATCTACAGGGTACCAACCATCCGGTCACTATCCTTACCAATCACAAGAACTTGTCTTACATAAAGGACCCCTGAAAGCTCTCCCATCAGCAAGCACAATGGTCTCTCTTTTTACAGGACTTCAACATTATCTGGCATGTGTTACCTGGCACCAAGATGGGACCAGCTGACGCCCTTTCATGCAAAGAGCTCGTTGACACCTCCTCTGACAACTTGGATGCCTCCATCGTCCCTGACCCTATCATAATCAATGCTCTTGACCTCACCCTCACCCGCCACATTCAGTTGTCCTCCCTGACTGACCTGCTAGTACTGAAAGCCATTTGCAGCATCCAGGAAGGCTCTCCCCTCTTTCCTCACTCCACTCTTGATGATTGGACCTTTGATGCTGGCCACCTGTATTACAAGGGTCACCTGTACGTTCTCCCTGCCAACCGCTCCATGCTGCTCCACACCCTTCATGAGTCCCCCACCACTGGCCATGTGGGCCACTTCCATACCAAGACCCTGGTTGAATGTGATTACTGGTGGCCAGGGCTCGCCACCTTTGTCAGTTCTTTTGTTGCAGGTTGCACAGTCTGTCAGTCTTCTAAAGTAAACACCCATCCTATGGTACCCCCCTTGTCTCCCATCACCTCTACCTCCATCCTCCTGTTTAAACAGCTGTCCATGGACCTCATCACAGATCTCCCCCCTGCACACGGCCATGATTCCTTATTGGTCATGGTCAACCAAGGCCTTTCGAAAGGGGTAATTTTATGCCCTTGTTCCAAATCCATTGACACCCAGGGGGTAGCTGCCCTCTTTTTCCTCCATGTCTTTCGACAATTCAGGCTCCACAACTCCATTATCTCTGATCGTGGACTGCAATTCATCTCTGTATTTGCTAAGAAACTTGCCTGCCTTCTACATTATGATGTCCACCTCTCCACCACCTATCATCCCCAAACTGACAGCCAAATGGAACAAACTAACCAGGAAATTGAGACCTACCTCCAGATCTTCTGTGGCAACAATCCTGTGTCCTGGCCTGACCTCCTCACCACTGTGGAATTTCACCACAACTCCATGCCCCATAGTTCTACCAAAGTCTCCCCATTCTCTCTCATCCTCAGTTATGAACCCTGCTCTTATCCACCCCTTGGAAAGACATTTCTTCCTGCCCTAAAGAAACATCTCATGCTCCTTGACAAAGCCTGTGATGAAGCTCTGGCTGTGCATGACTCCGCCTGTTGGATCATGGCTGAGTGTACCACCTGACACTTCTCCTGGAAAGTCAGAGATAAGGTCTGGTTGGAAGCCTCCAACCTTTGCATCATGTACCCCTCTCAAAAACTCACATCCAAACACTTGGGTCCATTTGAAATTTCTCAGGTACTATCTTTCCTTGTGTACTGCCTCCATCTACTGCCCACCTGGAAAATACATGACATCTTCCATGCCTCACTCTTATCCTCCTATCGTGAAACCCCCACCTTTGGCCCCAACTTCACCCAACCGCCACCAGATCTAGTCAGATCAGAAGAAGAGTACGAAGTTGACAAGATCATGTCTCATCAGGGCGCACCAGGATGCCACAAGTACCTGACAGCATGGAAGAGCTATCTGTCTTCAGAAAACACCTGGGAACCCAAGTCTCACCTCCACCACATCCCTGACATCCTGTCCACTTATAAACAGACCCAAAATTTGTCCTAGACACACCCACTCATTTCCACCCACCTGTGTATGCACCCTTGCTATGTCCTCATCCTCCTCCGCCTCCTCCGACTTCTCTTGCCTTGCCTTGCCGATCCACCTTCACCCCATATTCCCAGCCCACTTGCCAGTTCACTTTTTACACCTCCTATACACCATGATAATCACTGACAGCCATCTTCTCGGTGTCGTCAAACACCTTCCTTTGTTCATGCTCAATGAGGTCTCCCAGGAACTAGTCTGCCTATTTCTAGATGTGTCCTCCATCCAGGTATACCATGGCCAAGCTGCTCCCAGTGATCTCCCTGCTGAGTTCAGAGCTCCTATGTGTCTTCTCATCAACAATGCCCCCACTCGTATCCTCACGTTGTTACACCTCCATGGCTTTGTGAATTTTGTTGAACAGATTCCTGCTCACAACATTTATTCCATCTTCCGTCGCATTTTTCTATGTATGTCTCCCAATGAACATTCACAATACATCTGCACCACTCTCACCCCCTCTCCTCCACCTATTCCAGTTCCTGCTCCCATCTTTACTGCACCTGCGTCCCCTACCGTACCCACAGTCCCTCCTCACATTGCACTCATTGATCATCTATTCTCACCTGTTCCCTTTGAGACCCCCACTGCCGTTGACCCTATCGATGGCAGCCACTGTGCTGATGACAACATCCGAACCATTCATACCTGGATGGCCCACACTGAAGCAGGCAATGTATTTTCCTCCCCCTTGCATGTCGTTCTGTCCACCATCATCCACCCACCTGCTTCTGCGTTAACAGAATGCTTTTGGTGTCACACTCTGGGTCACTATCATGAGGACTGCCTTCATTATTCCTACCCTCACTGTCACATATCCACCCCAGGCCATGCTCAATCTAATTGTCTCTGCAACCAATGCAACGTTTGCGGTCATTGGGGACATAGTGCCAGGTTTTGCCCCAGTCTCCCATGCTCATGCTGTGCTCAGTTTGGACATGTACTCATTGACTGTCCACTCAAGCACTTATCGGCAGATCAGGCCAAGGATATTTATGGAGATAACAGATCACTTGTCCACCCTGGAAGTAACATTTAGGGGATTCACAAAGAGGATTGAGCCAGGGACTCAATTGTTGGAAGAGGGTAATGTTATGGTTGTATTATTGCACACTTCTGTTTTCCTTTTCTCTTTTGCCTACTCTGATCCCAGCCCCTGCTGGGAACATTACTTGTTTGTCATATCACTGACCTGGCAGTGCCTTTACCCCGCTTTCTGGCCTGATGCCATTCCTTCAGATCCTACTGGACCAGACCCCAGACTTGTTCCATGATATTCTTGTATGTTCTATGAACAGCCTCACTCCTCTGCTGCTTCTCTCACAATGGTGTCATCACTCCACTTCCTTCCCACCTGACTCATATATATTAGTCTATCCACAGTAGTTCCTTCCGATTCCATTGGGTTCTATTGCTTACGTACACTTGAATACTTATACCACCACTGCTTGTATAGTAGTCCCCATTCTTGATCTTCGCAATACTAGTGTCGTATCTTGAACCATTCCCTGGACTTCTACTAGCCTCTGCACGCTACTGAAGTGCTCTGTGTGTTCTAAGGCAAACTCCCTTACGAACCCCCTTTGCTCACCTTTGGATATTGGCCTCCCCTATTGTCATCACCTTCAGATTGAACATTGGCCTCCCCCGTTGTTCCAGATCTTGTTTGTGACACTATGCGTAACAACCTGAGGGGTGAAGAATGAGGGGCAAGGGTGTCCTAGGGAATTCCTAGTAATGGAAATCTGTTGCAATATGCAGGAAGACATAGTGGCCTTGGGGTTACCAAGAGACAAGAAAGACAAGAAAAGTTGTACAATAATAATGGTCAAAGCAACTTAGAGACCACTCAATAGTAAATCTAAGACTAGACAAGGATAAGGCCTTAGCACAATTAAGGAGAGGGACAAGAGGTGCTTGGATTCAGGTGGTGGTATGAGAAAAACAAGTGTGGGGAACTACTATACATAAACAGCAAGTGTTATGATTGTACGGTTGCATGTGTCTGTTTTTCTTTACTTTTTTTCCTACTTAGACTCAGAGCCCAGCTGGGAGCATTACCTATTTATTGTCTTACTAAACTGGCAATACCTCTATACTTCATTCTAACCCCTTGCCATTCCTTCACTTCCTACCAGAAGGGATTCTGGTATTATTCTTGATCATTCCATATGCTTCTATGGACAGCCTACTCTTCTAGCTGCCTCTTTTATAATGGCCTTGTCTTCCACTTCCTCTCACATTACTCAGCAGTATTAGCAATCTGCAATAGTTCTATGCAACTCCTTCACATTCTATCACTTATGTACTGTTTAGTATATATATATCCCACCACTGCATGTACCATACTGTATTCTTGATCTTTGCAATTCTAGCGCAGTATCTTGAACCACCTATTCAGATCTTTCTAAATTGCTGCACACTTCTGAGATGCTCTGTCTGTGCCAAGGCATACTCCCTTGTGCATGCCCTTTGCTCACTTCTATCTTTTAGATTGAACAATGGCCACTTCCATCATTCCGGACCTCTTTGTTTATGTTTTGTGTAACAAAAGATCAAGAATCTCCTTTTGTCCCTCCTATCTAGGAGCAGGACCAATCCATTTTTGACCAACATATATAGCTAACTCTTTGAGAACCCCTCACTTTTGCCCTCCACAGTTGGACAATAAAGACTCTGCTCCTTGCACATCATATACCCCTTGTCACCCTCAACCCCAGCTCACAGGCCTCCCCCTGTCAGCCTGACCTAGCCCTTCATTCATCATACCACTACTCCCTTACTCCCCTAGCCCAATCACAGTCACTCCACCCCAGTTGCCCCTTATGTTCACCACCAAGCTCAAAGCAACCCTACTTGCTGACTTCTCTGAAGAACCTGCTAACACCATACACTGGATGAAAGCCATGTGCATATACTTCACCATTAACCCCATACTCTATGCCTCAAATAAGGCCAAGGTGATGATGACCCTAAACAAGATGAGTATGGGTCATGGTGTATCCTTTTCAGAAATATGGTATGACCTCATGGCCACCACTAACATTGCCACCACTGAAAAAACCTTCAAGAAACTAGCCACCAACTTCAAGTCCACATTTCACCCCTTTGATATCAGAGCCACCATCCACCATGAACTTGCCAAGCTCAGGCAGAAATCCTTCCATACCACCAGAGGCATCACCAATAATGGCTTTCAAAAGTTTATCACTAACTTCCAAAACCTGGCATCTAAGGCTGAAATGACCAACCAAGAAATCCTCATCAATATTTTCTCTCACCCCAGATCTACTCATCAAAGCCATTACACGACTCAAAAATGGTGGCCTGCTACTCAAATTCCTAGCTGAGGAATCAGCCTACTGGCTTTGCCTCAATAACAACAAGGCTTGCTTCCTCAAACAGTTGGATGTTCCCATAAACATCAAGGAATGAAATTACATGATCCTCATCCCCTTCCTATCCATTAACTCACCCCTCAATGACAATATGTGGCTAAGAAGCATTGAGGCAGAAAACAATATACAGAAGGAAGTGATCTCCTCTGCATGCTGGATTAAACAAAAAGATCGACATGCCCCCAACCAACAAGTAGCTCATACCATATTCACATTCTTGGAACCAAAGGCAGCCAACACCCTGCTATGAGATGGGCTCTACACTGACAAGGAGAAACTGCATCTCCGTAAAGAAAAGAAGGAACTCCTATGTTGCATACACTGTCAAGGCCAGGGACATATGGTAAGAGATTGCCACACAATTCATGATACCTGTGTCCACTGTGGGCACACTCATCACACAGACAACTGTATGGAGAAAAACATAAGGAAATACTGTGTAAACTGAAAAACCACTGGCCACAGCAGTTACAACTCAAAATGTCCCATATACCTGACCAAATGTGCAGAACTCAATGCTAAGCACTCTGAAAACTCCATGCCTTACTTCCCAACTGATGAATCTTGGATGCAGGTCATCCTATCTCCCAAACCTACTCCTGTCCCCCCCCCTTTTCAAATCCCTGCTCCCATTAGATCCTTACAATCCAAGAAAACCAACCTCCATCAAACCACATTGGACACCACATTGGGTCCACATGGAAAAGGCCAACTGAGAAACACAAACACTAGTGCCACCCAAATCCCCACAAATGCCAACACCATACCCCTTAACCCTAATTGCCACACCACCATAACTTCAAACAGAGCACAAAACGACAGACTCAACCCCCCTCTTTGAAGAGATGGATTTGATTAAAGATGTGTACAGACCCCACTACATCCAGATGACTGAGGATATTACAATAGAACCTTAACTGCTCATTCATGGCCCAGCACTCTCTAATTAACTCCAGAGCATGCAATGAATTCAACATTATCACCATCCAAGAATCATACACAAGCAGCCTAAAAACCACCATCTCCAACTACTCTCACTATCACATAGTGTGACCATTGATGCACCTTATCCAATCCAGTCTGAAATCACAAACTATCATTCTAGTCTCAAACAAAATAGACATAAATGCCTGGCAACAGATTCCATTTGCCTCCCCTGACATTGTCATCATCCAGCTATTGGGCAACTTCAGGAACATCACACTATTCAACATCTACAATGACTGTAAACACAACAATATGATAGAAGCACTAGGGAAGTACCTCGAAATGAATATTAATCAGATCAGACTCTCTGCTCATGACCATATGATCCAGCTAGGGGACTTTAACCATCACCACTCTTTCTGGGAGAAAGAGCGCAATGCACATCTCCTCACCAACCAACACCTAGACCATGCACAACCCTTAATAGAACTCATAGCCAAATACAGTATGATCATGTCACTATCCAAAAACAATCTCATGCTGGAGACACTAGCCATGAAAAACTGGACAAGGCTGGACAATATCTTCTGCACAGAAAACACTGGTGAGTACATTATCCACTACCATACTGAACCCTCACTATGTGGTCCTTGCACAGACCACATCCTGATCATTACCTTGCTTGACTTACATCCCCCCAACACCAACCAATGTCATGTCTACAACTTCAATAATGTAGACTGGAAGGAATTTGACCAAAAGCTTACCACCCTACTGGCCCCCTTCCCCATCCACAACCCCATTATCACAGAAGACAAATACCAACACACAGTGTGCAGCATTTTAGCAGCTATTCAAACTGCCATTAAGAAACATGTCCCACTCTCCAGACACTGCCTGCACTCTAAACACTGGTGGACAAGGGAACTTTCAGACATGAGAAAGGAAACAGGCTAGCCACCCTCTCACACAAAATGAGAGCTACACCTGACCACCATTTGCATGAGGCACACCGCATCTGTTACAATTCACCCCTTATTCTGCTTTTCTCTCACAGACACTATTTCCTTTTCCTTTACGATGACCCCTTTCCACCCATCGGCCGATATCACTCATCATTTCATAGTCATCGTTTCCTTCCCACCTATGGCATTTTCCTCTCTTGCTTAGTCATGATTCTTTGACGTTGTTCTGCAACGTTCCTTTCCTATCCCAGCGATATTTTCCTTTTACAACCTTGGTCCGTGTGCATTCTTGCTTCACTTAAATACCGGTCGCACACACATGTCGTCCTTAAGCTATTTCTACTTGGGAATTCACCAAGCTGATTGCCTACTACGAGTCTGTCTCGTTGTTCACCTAGCCAACCTCCTTGACCTCTTCGTCTGAGCCTTATCCCAGTCTCTCTAGTCTGGCCCACACCTCTAGATCACTTCGTGTCTGGTCAAGCCTACGCTTCCTATGACATCGCCCTCATACCCAAGTCTACGCTCGCCTCTACCCAAGTCAAGTGTAACAGCATCCAACACAATCACTACTCAAAGGCCATCAAACAAACCAAAATGGATCACTGGCTAGACTGGCTTTGTTATGTGTAGTGTTGCAAACAAGATCTGGGACAACAGGAGTGGCTGAGGTTCTATCCAAAGGTAATGATGACAGGGAAGGCTAACGTCCAGAGGTGAGTGAAGAAGGTTCATAAGGGGGAGGCTTTAAAACACACAGAGCACTTCAGTAGCATGCAGAGGCTAATAGAAGTCCATGAGGATGTTCAAGACATGACGCTAGTATTGTGAAGATCAAGAATGACATGCAGCGATGGTATAAATACCCTATCGTATGTAAGCAGTGGGAACTGATAGAAGCGGATGGAACTACTGCAGATTGACTAATATGTATGAGTAAGATGTGAATAAGATGGGATAATGATGCCATTGTGGGAGAAACAGTGGAGAAGAAGAGCTGTCCATGGAATGTACAAGAATATCATGGAACAAGTCCAGGGCCTGGTCTGGTAGGATCCAAAAGAACAGCATCAGGCCAGAAAGTGGGATATAGGCACTGCTGGGTCAGTGATATGACAAATAGATAGTATTCCCAGTAGGGGCTGGGGTCAGAGTAGGCAAAGGAAAAGAGAAAAACAGAGGCGCATAATAGTACAACTGTAATAGGCTTGAGCACATAAACAGCAACAAAATCTGAATAGCAAATAAATACCTCAATGCAGAGCCTTTTGATGGCAGCCCATCCAGGATCCCCACTTTCAACTACACAGATAGAGAAGGTCAAAAGGAGACAGCCACATCAAATGAAGAAAAAAGTCAAGTCCTAGTGTCAGCATTCTTCCCACCACCACCACTCCAATTCATAGTACCCATGGATACTTGGTACCCAGACCCCACCCCCGATCCTGGAGATATCACATTGGAGGAGATTATACATTGTATAAACAAACTGAGCCCACTAAAGGCACTGGGGCCAGATGGTATTTAAAACATTGTCTTTAAAAAATAATGTCTTTTCCATGCTATCTTTCTACTTAACACTTATTTTGACCTATGGAAAGAGTTCACCACTATCATACTATGCAAGCCAGGAAAACCAGACTACACAATAACAAAAGCCTACCACCCAATCACACTGCTGAACACCACTGGTAAACTTCTAACAACCATAGTCACCAACTGCCTATCACATCTACTGGAATCAAACAATCTACTATCCAACACACACTTTGGCAGCAGACCTGGCAGATTAATGACAGACTCACTTCATCTACTAGAGGCGACAGTTAAAAATGCCTGAAGAGCAGATAAAGTAGTCTTGGCCCTCTTTTTGGATATTGAAGGAGTATTTCTGAATACCATAACAGACTGATTATTACATAACATGTGCAAATGAAAAATTCCCACATCCCTCATCAAATTCACTCATTGAGTTCTCCAAGACTGACACACCAAGCTTTCCTTTGACAGCTACCTATCTGATTGGATCCCCATAATCAATGGAATCAGCCAAGGAGACCCTCTCTCTATGATCCTGTACATCATCTACAATGCCAACCTTGTGGAAGTGGCAAAAAACAAGAATGAATTAGTACTGGCCTTTGTTGACAACACCATCTTCATTGCCATTTGCAGAACCTTTGAGGAAACCCACATCATCCTGAAGGACATGTTCCAGCATCCTGATGAAGGATATGCCTGGTCAACCCAACACAACTTACACTTCGAAACCTTCAAATTTGCACTCCTCAACTTCTCCATGAGCAAGACAAAGCCATGCCCACCCCTTACAGTTGACAACATCACCATTAACCCTATGAACACACACCAATTTCTTGGAGTACTACTAGACAAAGGACTCAGATGGCATAAGCAGATAGTGCATATGGTAGGAAAAGACACCACCTACATCTTACAGCTACATAGAATCTCTCTAGCTTCAAAGGAAATTACCCTCACCCTAACCTGCTAGCTTTACACATCAGCCACCCTACCAAAGATGCTATATGCTGTGGACCTATGGTTCAAGCCTGTCTATTCAGGTGAAGATGATGCCACCAACAGAGGCTTACTTGATATAGCAAAACAACTCAGCAGGGTCCAGAGACTGGCCACCATAGCCATTACTGGCATCTTTAAGACAACAGCGGGTGATGCAGTGGAAGCCCATGCGAAATTAACCCCACTAGCACAATATATCCAAATCCTCTGCCACTGGGCAGCTCTTAGGATGGCGGCCCACCCCCAAACTCATCCTCTACACCATCTAATCTGTCACACAGCCAAACGACAAATCAAGTACCACCACTCCTCACTGCACAACCTAATGCATAGCTTCAAACTCAATCCCACCAGTGTCAAAACCCTCATCCAAGCATAGTGCATCCCCACAGACACAGCCCCATACCTCACACACATAGTCCAACACAAGGAAGAATCCATCACAGAACATAACAGCATCACCAGTGGCACCTGAATCTATACTAACAGCTCAGGCTATGAGGGTAGAGTAGGTACAGCAGCAATACTATATAAGCCAGGCTGTGATCCAAAAAGAGCACAATGCCACCTGGAAACTGAAAGTGAACACACTGTATGTTACACATAGCGTCGCGAACGTAGATCTGGAACGTCGGGTCAAAGGTAAACGAGGGGAGTTCGCTAGGAATCGCCTAGGAACTTACAGAGCACTTCTGTAGCGTGCAGCGGCTAATAGAAGTCCGGGGGTGGTTCAAGATATGACGCTAGTATTGCGTAGATCAAGAATGGAGTCTACTATACATGCAGTGAAGGTATATATACCGAGAAGTATGTAAGCCGTAGAACCCGGTGGAACCGGAAGGAACTACTGCGGATGAGTCAAGATGTACATGTCAGTGGGAAGATAGCGGAGAGACAACGCCGTTATGAGAGAAGCGGCGGAGGAGAGGAGCTGTCCATAGAAACGTACGGAATAATCAAGAAGAAAGTCCGGAGCCTGTCCCGGTAGGATCCAAAGGAATGGTGTCAGGCCAGAATGCGGGATATAGAAGCTGCTGGTTCAGCGATACAACAAAGATGTAGTGTTCCCAGCAGGGGCCGGGATCGGAATAGGCAAAGGAAAAAAGGAAAACAGACCGATGTAACAGCACGACCGTAATAGAGAGGAGCTGTCCATAGAAACGTACGGAATGATCAAGAATGAAGTCCGGGGCCTGTTCCGGTAAGATCCGAAGGGATGGCGTCAGGCCAGAAAGCGGGATAAAGGAGCTGCCGGTTCAGCGATACAACGAAAATGTAATGTTCCCAGCAGGGGCTGGGATCGGAATAGGCAAAGGAAAAGAGAAAAACAGACTGACGTAACAGCGCGACCGTAACACTGTATATGAAGCAGAAGCAATAGAACTAATGTTGGCAGCCAAAATGTTGCTGGAAAAAAAAGATATAACACTCCCAATTAATATCTTTGTCAACAATCAAGCTGCCATTAAATCCAGTGACATATTCACACCCAAACTGGAACACTACCTGATTGACTGACTCCACAGAATAATCCACCAAGTCCACAAGAAACATCACTACAAGAAGGAGGATATCACCATATGATGGATAGCAGGTCACAAAGATGTCATAGGTAACACCTGAGCTAACAAGGAGGTAAAGAAAGCAACTGAGGGTATCCACCACTCCAGTCTGCCAGGGTGCCTTCCTCATTTCCTCAAAGATGGCCCCCTACCTCTGAGCATTTCCACCCTATTACTGGAACAAAAACAAGTTGCAAAAAAATAATAGAAAAGGATATGGGCAATTTCATCAAGATTTGCTTTCTTAAATAAACTTGACAACAAACTACTGACTGGCTTATTCCTGCAGCTCTCAACAGAACTCACACACTGTCAAACTGCAGTTATCATGTGGATGTGTACCAAACACTGCCCACTTAATGCCCATCTCTACTGAATCAACAAGGTGGCCTCTCCCCACTATGTGGAATGCCCTGACATGCCTGAAACCATCCAACACTTCCTCCTAGAATGCCCACAACACACCAGAGAGCAAGCCACACTCCACTGAAACATGTGCTGTGGGGCCAACAACATTTGTCACCTCCTATTAAATCCCTCCACAGTATCCTTTCTGCTGAACTATATACATCAACACTACAAGATGGCTACACACCACAACCAGTGATCTTGCAGCTCATCACCAACACACACACTGATGCAATACAACCCATTACAGACATGCAGTTCACATCACACAGACTAGACACATTATAGCAAACCTAGTACAACCCCTACTCATTGATGGTGGAAAGGCTGCTGTAAAGCAATGGCCATAGGGAAAGAGATGACAAGGTATAAGGAGAGCAAGATATAGCTCAGTCTGAGGCCAGACAACACAAACTTGACATTGACACCACCAGCCACATCTCTCTCTCACTTTTCCATATCTGTGCTGCCCCCTATTCCTCCCATACCTGGCTACTCCCCAGAGTGGTCTGAGTAAATGGTATTGTTAAACTCGGATCCTCCTGGGGGGAAGTCCGGAGTTTTGGAGTGTCGGAGGTACCGAGGGGGTACGGAGTGAGTCGGAGAGGGGCGAGGACTCTTGGCACAGGACTTATGTGTCACGCCCTTGTACTCGCGGTCCTCGGAGTCGGAGGTCAGAGAGGAGAGTCTGAGAGACTCAAGTGCAGGAAGACAGGAGGTAGTTAAATCGATATTCGAACTAAGGAAAGTACAGAGCGAAGTACATAGTTTATATATGCCCGGAGTTACACCGGATTCATAAGCCGGAACGGAGGGTTACCGGAGTATTACAAATATTAGTAAGATGGAACTAGGAATGAGTAAGATGGGAACATATATACTGGAGTACTGGAGCTGTGCGAAGCACAGGTCTATCAGGAGAGAACGGGAAGTGAAACTAATACAAACAGAGTAAGTGAGAACAAGGATATACAAAAGAGGAACGGAAATGGTCCGAGGGTCAGGTGACCAGAGGATAGGGGAAATCACACCAGAGTTGGTGTGGAGTTGAGGAGCGGAGACCACAGTTTGACTTGTAGAAAGCGGCATATGACAGTATCCCCCTCTTAGGCCTGAACCCCTGAAGGCCTTGTGGATAATGTGCGCTTGGAACAATGCGGACTAAGTGGACTAAGTGGAATAAGTGGTCGGGTGTGGAGTCCAAAATTATACCCATATAAGTCCAACGCGGGACGGACTTGCTCTTTACTTTCAACCACCATCATCGCCGGCATCCACAACATGTCTACTACCCCCAACTCCATCGCCGACATCGCGGACTGGGACGATGCCCGGATCGCTGAGCATGACGACAATGACGAGACAACTGCTGACACCAAGTACACAGAGAGGAAGTGGTGAGCGAAGGTGAGGAGGGAGGAGGAGGTGAGGAAGAAGGAGGCGGAGGTGGAGGCAGCGAGGTTGGCGGTGGAGGCAGCAAGGGAGGCGGCGGAGGAAGTGGCGCAGAAGGCAGTGCTGGCGGAGGCACGGAGGCAGGCGGCGGCGGAGTCCGCGAAATTGCAGGTAAGTACCAACCAATTGCCATTGAGCGGGACTGACACAGGGCAGGCCAAGGAGGTCACGGCGCAACAGCGTCATCAAGACAAGGGGAAGGTGGTGGTGAGGAAGCCGCTGCTGGTGTGCCAGAGGTGTGAGGTGCACAGACTCGACTGCGAGGTCAGGTCGGGTAAGTCGTCATCCTGTGTGGTGTGCCAGGAGGCGAAGGTGAAGTGCGAGCGGCTGGGGGAGGAGAAGCTGGAATGGAAGAGGCCAAGAAAGGCGGAGGACAAGGGAGAACGGAGGAGGAAGAAGAAGAAGGAATCTGAGGAGGAGAGGACGCCGGAGGCGGGTCTGAGCAGTGGAGGAGACGATATCGCGGAAGGGCTGTTCACTATTACACGGTTGGTCGATGCGCTCCGGCGCATGATCAAGGCACAGCACGACTGGACGGTGGCACAGATGAACGCCTTCGAGCGGTTCATGGAAATGGTGGAGGAATGGCTCTTCCTGGAGCAGGAGGAGTTGTGGGAGTCGATGGAGAGTGGAGACGAGGAGGAAGTGAGGGCAGAGATGGAGGAGTTGAGCAACTCCGGAGTGGAGCGGAGGGGGTCGGGAGGAAAGGGGAAAAAGTCAGAAAAGAAGTAGCACAGTAACTAGTACTTCTTTCTTTTAATCAAGTCCTTTGGTGCGAACCATGGAGTAAAAACGGAGTGAATCAAGCGGAGTGTGGACCGGGCTTGTCCAGATAATGGGAGTGGTAGTCCCGGACAAGGTCGGTGGCGTGCTCAAGTTCCGTGGCTAAGAGCCACGAGGTCTCTTCATCAGTGCCCTTGTATCCAGACCAGCGGACTAGGTATAGGAGTTTGCAGTTGCACCTTCTTTGATCAATTTTTGAGTCAAGTACTTCTGCTATCTCGTACTCCAGTTCGCCCTCAACCTTGACCGGAGGTGGCAGAGGTTGAGTCTGGTTCAGGATGGTATTCGAAACGGCAGGTTCGAGTTGGGAGACGTGGAATACGGGGTGGATGGACTTCATGGAGTCGGGGAGGCGAAGGGTAAAGGAGTGCGTGCTGGCCTTAGCAATGATAGGGTACGGACCAAGGTTCTTTTCTGACAACTTTTTGGAGGGGCGTGTCGAGTGGAAATACTTAGCCTTGACGAAGACCTGGTCGCCGACTTGGAAGTCTGGCGCCGGAGATCGTTTAGCATCAGCTGGACCTTGGTAGTGGACTTGCGCGGCAGCAATTTCTTCGTGGAGGTACTCTTGGAGGGAATCGAGGTCGGCTGTATACTCCATAGCTCTAGAAGAGGTAAGGTCCTTCTTCGGATGGACTGTGATGTTTGGGTGATAACCCTTATTGGCGAAGAACGGGGAAACGCCGGTGGTAGCGTTTGAAGCGTTGTTGTAGGAGAACTCTGCTAGAGGCAGGAGTTCAGACCAGTTATCTTGTTGGTAGTTGCAGTAGACGCGCAAATACTGTTCAAGTGTTTGGTTCATACACTCGGTCTGTCCGTCACCTTCGGGGTGACATCCGGAGGTGAAGTGGAGTCGGATGTCAAGGGCCTTTCCTAAAGAGCGGAAGAAATGGGATAAAAACTCGGTGCCTCGATTGGAGGTGACATGGGAGGGAACTCTGTGCTTGGAGAACACATGGAGGAGGAACAACTTAGCTAGCTCCAGAGATGTGATCTTGTCGTCGGTCGGGATGAAGATGCACTGTTTGGTGAGGCGGTCAACAACGACAAGGATTGCGGTGAAACCGGAGGAGGCAGGGAGCTGTTTGATGAAGTCCATGGAGATGAAGTTCCAGGATTTTTCGGGGATGGGGAGTTGTTTCAGGAGTCCGTACGGCTTGTGTCTAGGAACCTTGGCGCGAGAGCAAGCTGTACACGACGAAACATACTCCTTGATGAATGTTCGGATTCCGGGCCAGGTATACTCTCTCCGGATCAGTTCCAGGGTGCGGTTCTGACCAAAGTGACCAGAGACGGGGTGGTCATGCTTGAAGCGGAGTACGCGTAGGTGTAGATCGTCGGAGTCCGGAACGTAGATGCGGTCGTCGAGACGGAGGAAGCCATCGGGGTCGATGGACCAGCAAGAGTCGGTGGAGGGTGCCTCGGATAGGTGGATAGAGGCAAGGGGATCAGAGGGGAGTGCTGAAAGAATGTCGTTGTGGAGTTTCTCTTGGTCAAACATGGCACTAGCTCGGAGTACTGGGGACTCGAGGTAGGTAGCCTGGAGGGATGACGTGAGCTGTTCCTGGGTGAAGATGGGGCGGAAATTGTGGGGATTGATGCGAGCGTAGTCCTTATCCCCCTCTTTTGAGTAGACGTCCCATCGTCTAGTCAAAGCGTCGGGCTTAGCTCCGAGTCGTCTGGGGCAGAAGCGGATGACCATATTGTATTGAGAGAGGAACTCCGACCACTGGGCCTGCCGGCAGGTGAGGAGTTTGGTCGTAGCGAAATACTCTAGGTTCTTGTGGTCCGTGACAACATCTACCGGAGAAGCAGAGCCTTCTAGGTAGTGACGCCATGTCTGGAATGCCTCGTGGATAGCGAGTAGCTCCTTGTCGTGGGTGTCGTAGTTGAGTTCGGTGGAATGGAGCGTCCTGGAGTAGTAGCCGACGGGGTGGATTTCCTTGTCCGCGCAACGGATGGAGAGGATACCCGTGATTGTGTAGTCGGAGGCGTCAGTTTCTACTATAATAGGGGTGTCCGGAACCCAATGGGTGAGGATAGGAGCGGAAGTGAATGCTTCTTTGAGGTTGCGGAATGCAGTGCGACAGGTGTTGGAGAATTGCCACAGAGTACCCTTGCGGGTGAGGCGAGTGAGTGGAACGACGATGTGGGAATAGTTGTGGATGAAATGCCTATAGAAGTTTGCGAATCCAAGGAAGGACTGGACATCATGGACCTTCCGAGGTTCCAGCCAATCCTTAATTGCTTTGACTTTCTCCACGGACATGGTAAGTCCGGCCGGAGACAGGATATAGCCGAGGTACTTGGTGGTGTCCGTGTGGAACTTGCATTTTTCTGGTTTGGCGTATAGCCCATGTTTGCGGAGACGACGGAGAACCTCCCGGACATGCTCCTTGTGGGCAGCCTTGTCCAAGGAGAAAATGAGAATGTCATCGAGGTAGACTATAACATAGATGTCTAATAAATCTGCGAAGATGGTGTTGATGAACCACTGGAATGCCGCGGGGGCGTTCGTGAGTCCGAACGGCATCACGAGCCATTCGTATGACCCATATCACGTCCGGAACGACATTTTCCATTCGTTGCCTTCTGTGATCTGGACTAGGTGGTAGGCGTGCTGGAGGTCAATCTTGATGTAGATGTTGGCGCGGCTCGGAGCATCGAGGAGGTCGGAGATGTGGGGAAGCGGGTAGCAGTCTTTCTTTGTGATTCTGTTGAGTCCACGGAAGTTGACGCAAAGGCGGAGCGAACCGTCCTTCTTGCGGACAAACAGGACTGGAGCGGCGTGAGCCGAGGAGGAAGGGCGGATGAAACTGTTGGCAAGGTGCTCGTCCAGGAATGTGTGGAGGGACTTGAGCTCGGAAGTGGAGAGCGAGTACAGGGTACCTAAAGGAGGGGTAGCGCCTTCCTCGAGATCAATCTTTAGATCGTGTTCGTGGTGTGGAGGGAGCTGAGAGGCTTTGCTCTTGCTGAACATGTCTGCGAGGTCATGGTACTCCGGAGGAATTCCGGAGAGGTTGATCTTCTCGG